>JANHFO010003217.1:129419-148290 GCA_032468095.1 Pareas carinatus
TAGAGGCCAGATAAGGGAAGCAAGTTAATCCTTTCTATCTGACCTCCCTGCCCAGAACAGAAACAGCAACAGTCATAAGTATGAATCAGTTGTCAAGTATCTGAATTTTGATCGCATGATCATGGGGATGCTACAAAGGTAGTGTGGAAAATGGTCATAAGTCACTTTTTTCAGTGCCCCTGTAACTTTGAACAGTCACTAAATGACCTGTTGTAAGCTGAGGACTACCTGTAGTCCTTTCATACTTTAACAAACAAGAAATTCAAAATCCTGTGTGGGAGCAAAAAAAAATCAGACCATTTCAATCTTTCGGACAGATCTAAGAAAGCCACACTGATATTGCACCATCACCTGTCTGTCTCCCTTCCAAATTTTCAGCAGAAATTTCTTTAAGAAAGCTACTTTCTTCATTGTTCCAAACAGACAATATGGCCCTACCTATTAAAAGATTTCAAATGTGGTAGAATATAGGTAGCTCTCGACTTACAACGACAACTGAGCCCAAATTTCTGTTGCTAAGTGAGACATTTGGCAAGAGGATTTTGTCCCATTATACGACCTTTCCTGCCACAGCTGTTAAGTGAATCACTGCACTTGTTAAATCAGTAACATGGTTGTGAAGTGAATCTGGCTTCCCCATTGAATTGTCAGAAAGTCCCAAAAGGTGATCATGTGACCATGGGAATTCTGCAACGGTCTTAAGTGTGAAAACTTTTTTCAATGCTGTTGTAACTTCGAACAATCACTAAACGAACAGTTTTAAGTTGAGGACTGCCTGTGTTAGTTTGACATCAGAGAAGGGGGAAGAATCCTGAGAAAATACATTTTGAGTCCTGGAAAAACAGAAAGCTGGAAAACAGCTCAAAACAACTTTGCCTTGACTGTATTAGGCCTAAGTTGAAATACTGAGAAGCTTTCGAGATTTTGTTAGATTACCATAAATGCATTACATTGCATTCCAATTCTTCTAGCAACTGACCTGGCCTGTCTCAAATATAGGCTGACATCCGACAAGGAACTCTGCTTTAGAGAATCTCCAAAAAACTAGGAATCCTTCCTAAATTGGAAGAACCCAGACTGCATTATCCTTGCAAAAGACTTACTCTAGCATCCAGTGGAAGGGCTGGACATAGAACTGCATCATCTACTTCTGTGGGGAGAAAACTAGCAGATTTTGCAAACTTTTCAAGAGCAAACAACATATGAGAGAGTACAAAGTAAAGGCAGAGTATTATAGTTAGTATCATTTCTGGAATTACATTCAATGTTATCTACTTCTTTTAGGAGAGGCTAGCAGTATTAAAATCTGACTACTGATTTGGGTCAACTTCAATGCAGCCATATTTTCAATCAATGCAAGGAAGCTGCACAAAGGAGAATCCAGGATTCATTGACTTACCACAATCATGACATACCTCCGACCCTCTTGATGGAAATCATTCACCATGTCTGGCATGTCCCTGAAACCATCCTTGTTGAAGGTGAAGTCTCGTTTAGCGTCCATATAATCCAGATCATTCCATTGTACATCCTATGAGCCCAGGAACGAGATTATGATGAGAGCAGGTTGGCATCCCACTTCACTTTTCTCCGTAATAAATATTCTATTTGAGGGATTACACTGACATGGCAGCTGTACTACTTCACCCATGCTAGCCCATAATTTATTTTATAATGGTTTATTAAGTAAATTACAATTAGTTTAAGCTGACACAATCCATTAATCCTCATTCAACCCTAACAAATCCTTTAACCCTCATTTACAAAAATTGATGTCTGAATTTACAAAACACACCAGCCTAAAACCAACTCAGGAGTTTTGGTAAGGTTTCCTCCTTATTTTACTGTGATTTGTAGGCTTAATTTTATTTATCTATTATTTATTTGTACCCTGCCTTATTATTTTTGCAAATAATTCAAGGTGGCAAACATTATCCAACATAACCTCTTCCTCCTGGTTTTTCCCACAATTCTGTGAGTTGAGTTGGGCTGAGAAAGAGTGACTGGTCCAAGGACATCCAGCTGGTTTTTGTAGCTAAGGTGGAACTAGAACTCATGACCTACTGCTTTCTAGCCTAATGCCTTAACCACTAGATCAAACTGGCTCTCTTTTGTATAGAAACATTTGCTGAAACTGTATCATTAACTTGCCTTCTCCTTTATGTATTAATCAATATCAAGGTGGGCCTTTTGCCATTCATTTATTATAATTTCGCTGTTGCATCAATTGTGTTTCTTAACCTCTGATTCCAAGAGATTGTCTGAGCAATTGATCAGGCATCGGAAAACAACCTCTGAACTTAATACAATACAACCACATTATGGCTCATGGAAATATATGAACCAGTCCAAGGGGCAGAGAGAAGCTATTGTCAGATAGAATTCAGAGAAGACACCTACCAGGGGAAAAGCAGCTGCAGTCATGTTTTTCACTACTTCCCGAGTAATAGCAGTGGAAGTGTAGCCCCAGCGACACAGATGGAATCCAAGGGCCCAAAAAGGAGGCATGAATGGGTAGCCTGGAGGAATTGAGGAAGGGGGGGGGGAAGAGAGAGAGAGAAGGAGAGAGAGAGAGAGAAAGAGATCAACACTCAAAGCCTCTCAAAAACACCAATACTCAAAATTTCTCATAGAAAAAGAGTTTCAATATTTTATTCACAATATGTCTGAACCTTTCAACCTTTCAACCCAACCCAGCACAGCTATTTTAAAGGTTATGCTTATATCTAAGACCTTGTTTTGGATTTGTAGCTTAGATTACAAAGGGCTACTTCTAAT
This sequence comes from Pareas carinatus, assembly GCA_032468095.1. Taxonomy (NCBI): domain Eukaryota; kingdom Metazoa; phylum Chordata; class Lepidosauria; order Squamata; family Pareidae; genus Pareas; species Pareas carinatus. The sequence continues at coordinate 132,198 of JANHFO010003217.1, forward strand.
ACCTAAACTAGGTTGGGATATGGAGTAGAAAGAGAGGAAAATGTCATTATAGACCCTGTGAGCTAGACTCTTTGTAGACAAAATGATTTTTTAAAAATTACAAAGCACAGATAAAATAGATTTAGCACATTATTATCAAACTGTGGATTATAATCTCTTTAGAGAAGCCCTGCTTGAACTGATGCCTTGCTTATGTTTTGTGCAGTATACTGGCTGGGAATTTCTAGGAACTAAAGAAGCTAAGTATCTTTAGTTCCTAGAAAAGCCTGCTTCAAAAAGGCAGTTCGAAGGCTTTTCTCAATCTCCTCCCCCTGCCTTTTGGGGCTCAGATATAAAAAGGGAATCTATTTACCCCAAACTATTCTACCATGGTTACCATTTGAGGGAGTTTTTCATGAATGGTTAAGTTTTCATTTATTTTAGTGTTTCTCAACCTTGGCAACATGAAGAGGTACGTATTTCAATTGCCAGAATTCCCCAGCCGGCTATGCCGGTTGGGGGATTCTGAGAATTTAAGTCCATACATCTTTAAGTGGCCAAGGTTGAGAAACACTAATCTATTCTTTCCTGAGCATCAAGAAATCCACACAACTGAAGTCCAGACGTGTGGACTTCAAATCCCAGAATTCTGCAGGCCGCTGCTAAGAACCCTGGGGCTTGTTACTGCCCAGATTGTTGGGGGCAATATGCAAATCATTCTTCTATACTGTAAACCTCCCAGAAACTGTTGTAAAGCACTTTGGAGCGGTATATAAGTGTAAGTGCTATTACTGGAAAACCTCCAAGCTGGGTTATGCTTCTCATTAGCACACCAGAAACCTGAAGCAGGGGTCCTGTTATTTCTTCCATCTCTCGGACTTATAGGAGCTACAACAGCAACACATACCACTCTGATAGAAGAGCCAGTTCGTATTAAGCAGTATTAATGGCAAAAGTGGTCATTGCCTTCAGAAGTGTTTCGTAATCACAAGAAACTGCTAAAAAACTTTCTTGGAAGGAAGCCCATCCTCAAAACGTCGCCTCGCTTCACACATGGAAAGGTGCAAATGCTTACCAATAACGTCCATGTACTGGCGCACCACGCTGCTTGGATCTGGACCCAAGAACATATAGAAATCCAAGATACCCCCAGTAGTTCTCCATGTCAGAGCTGGACTGGGCTGCAGTAACACATCTACAAGACAAACACTTGGCTTGGAAATACTACTAACAGGATACAGCACACCATCCATACGTTGTAGAGACGTTGGTGGGATTTTACTCCTATAACCTCCATGCAGCCATCGTATTCCATTATCACATGCTCAGCCTTGGTTTGCTGCTTAATGATTACTCTTGACTCTATGATAGCAATGACACTTGTTGCCCACATTATAATCAGTTCCCTTTTATAGAAAGAGGTACAAATATTGTCCTTTTACATTCAACGGAACCTTAATTGTTGAGAAAAGAAAAGGAAACTTAAACAGTATTTGTCAGATCAGAGCCTAAGTGCAATTTGCATCATGAAGGGCCTTACTTCTCAATATAAATAGTCAGTGCTACACTATTATATGGTGTATGAAATCACAAAACAGCAATTAATAGAACAAGCTAAATTGCTGAGGCTAAAAAAGCAATTATATAATCCAAACCTTAATTGGTAGACCAATCTGATTAGCAGAGTAGTTTGGTTTAGTGGTTAAGGGACCAGGCTAGAAAGCAAGAGACTTTTGAGTTCAAGTTCTGCCTTAGCCATGAAAGCCACCTGGGTCACCTTGCACCAGCCACTCCCAACTCACCTTACAAGTAAAAATAAAAATTGTAGAACAAAGTCAGAGTTTCTGCTCCAAATCACAAAATGTTTCCTACAAATACACATGGCTTGGGTACACACAAATCATCATAAGGCTATTTTGAACAAATATAAATTTGGCCTGTGAGGGATGTGTCTGATATAACACTTACCCATAGCATTGCTGTTCAGTAAGAAGACTCCATGGGCCAAGCCACCCTTTTCTAAAGCCACATAGAAGGGATGTGAACCATATAAATTGGCAGAGGGCTAAAAACACAGAAATAATACCACATAGGGTCAACGCTGTATTGAACAACAGGAACACTTCAGCAATGCTTTGGATGTTAGCTCCTATTTGGTAGTCTCAAACAAGCAAATACTTTTTCCATGATGGCCCCTTTTCACTATTTTTTTAAAATTCAAGTGCCAGTTAAATGACAACCTAACAAGTCCATCAAGCAATTGGATCAAGCAAGCTTTTGAATCTGTTTCCCAGACTTTCACAGAGACAGAGAGAGCCAATCTCTAGGACAGGATTATATCTGCCACGGTTCCTACCAAGAACGTGTGGTTACAGAGGTATATGAGATGCTGAGAATGCTCTCCAGAGGTTTCAAAAGCATTGCGGAGAACTACAGTTCTCATGGGCAGGAGAAATTGCAGATTAAAGCTGATTAAACAGTAGAATGCCCAAGTGAGATCTGTCACATAATATTGCAATGTGACACTACTTGGTTCCAACCAAAATGCACAATTTGTTACTATTTCCTCTTCAAAAGACCCTACTATCATATGGCCATTGAATATAACTCACATTTCACTGGGTATTCTTGTGGTTTTTTTTAACCCCTCATTATTTCTAGGTTTTTGCAAACTTTGCACAAAATACTAGAATTATTCCTATGAAATTTGTGCATCAGTGCATACTAAATCTGATCCTTAGCACTAAGCATACAAGCTTAGAATGAGATGATTGACAGTATAGCATCCTGATTAAATTCTTAGAGACCCCGTCCTTTCAGGAAACCTTGCCACCCTCTGGTCATTTACCAAAGGTGATATGTCCCGATTCCACAAAGTAATTTTGGTCCAATTGATATTCAAAGTAAGAGGGGTCAGATGTTCACCCAGTCCAGAGACGAAACTTGATGGCAGAGAAGTGGAGATCTGAAGGAACTGGTCAGCATAGAATAGAGGAGCCACAGTAGTATTCAGCCTATTGGAAGAAAGTGGACACTTCCACAAGCAGTTTGCAAATAAAGTCCCCTTTTTCTTGGACTTACCCCAATTTATCTTGGAGGTTATTTCCAAAGTCGTAATCGAATCGAATCGAATCTAATCTAATCTAATCTAATCTAATCTAATCTAATCCAATCCAACCCAATCCAATCCAATCCAGTCACTGACTGCATGATGATCTAGTTAAGTGTCCACATCCAATGAACACTACTGCATGCCTGAATTCATTTTAAAATATTCAATTATGGAACATGAGGGTCTCTGAGATGCTAGTATCTTGTATTGTTCAGGATTGTTCAATCAAACTATTCTGTTTCAACAGACCTTCAGCTTCTAGGATGATTATGGGCGTTCATCTATCTCTGATTATTTCTAAATTGTTTGTGAGAAGTTCTATTTCGAGTTTTCTATCTTTGTTACAGGAGGATTGGCCTGTCTGAGGCAACAGGTATCTGAGGGAAAAATATGAAGAATGTAGTTCCATGTTAGAGATACTACATGTCAGAAAAGATAAAACTCAACTCAGTGCCTGAATACTGCTGGTTAGAGATGTGGTCATTAAAGGCTATTTCACATACTGTACTACATGTTAGGTGTATTGCTTTCATATGCAAAATATAAAACTCATGAATGATACAAATCCCTATCTGGAAGATATGCACATGCCTCGAAAGCCACTAAATTCTTTTAGGTGAAGAGTATAATACGAAAATGGCTCTTCAACATTCAGAACAGAAGCACTACTTGAGCGCTCTCTCTTCCTTTCTCCCTCCCTCTCTCCCTCTCTCACACACACATACATAGACACTTATTCAGGTTTCCCTATATTATCATCATACAGCTATTCAACCTTCATTAGGATGACTTTCGGGCAGTTACACTGAACTAGAGGATATGCAAAGTCCAGAACTACTTACAGAACTTGACCATTGGACTGTCGAAAAACAACGAGGCCAAAGGGATCAGCAGAGAACTTCACAGAATAGAGAGTTGAGGATATCTTATTGGTGGTCTTGGGGGTTTCTAAAGGAACTTCATAGCGTTTGTTAGACGGATCCTTAAGCTGTGGTGGAAGAGACACAGTATCAAAACATTGTGTGATGCTACTCCAAAGAGAGGTCAAAAAAATCCAGTCAAGCTTCAAGGGACTTGGTTTCTACTTCAAAATAAATTTGTGAGATGAAAGAAAGGCGGTCAGTGTGAAGTTTGAAGTTACAATGAAATCCAGTTCTTTGGTTCAAGGGGGCTTTGTATTGTCCAGTTAATTGATTTCCCGCCTTTTAGTTGAATTAATATGACATCTGATATTCCTGCATCCTGATTGTTTCTAAAACAGACATCTATAAGCAGAGCCATTTGTAAACAGTATAAATTCAAGGCTGTCCTTTTATATGATTTTGCTTGGAAATAAGCATTTATTGCTTCTGAGTTTGTAACACTGCATTTCATTTATAATTTCTGAAAATACATAATGAATAATTTAGATACATTCATCATGCATACCTACAATATGTACATAATGTATTCGAAGTATTATCATATACTGGATGTATTTTGTTCACAGAGAAAAGCCAGGAATTAATTGCATAGCCTCTGCTCCAGCCACTAGAAATGTATCTAAGAGTCACCAATCATATAAACCCAAGCTATGAATAATTGTGATTTATTGAATAAACCATAATTATCTGGATTTACACATATTGTCATGGACTCAGTATCTGCAAAAGGGATATAGAAAACTTCAATTCTTTGCTGCCATCTAGTGATATCCTGAACTAGGTAGAACAATCTTAGCTAGACCATAATTATGCTTCATGGAGTATAGTGACTGGAGTTTATACAAACAATTAAGTTAGTCAAATAAACCAGAAGTAGCTTAACATAATATGTGTATCTATCCATTTATTCACTACTTTAGCATCTGCTTTTTTAAAAAAATGCTAAGTTTCTTAAGAAAATGAATTCAGATCCTGGCAGTCACATTCTACAGCTTCTCCATTCTACAGAATTGCCAAAGGAACATAATCTGGCAATAACTAACCATATCTATTTGACTTGAAAGTGATTTATCCTAGGATTAGAGAGGGAACAAGCTAAATATGAGGATCACAGACTTTTAATCCTGATGTCACTAAGTCCTTTGGGTTCCCCCCCCAAAGAATTTTTTTTTAGTGGGGAGGGAATCTGGAACCCTGCTGTTATATACTGGATGTTGACAGCAGCAAGAATGCTTTATGCACAAAAATGGAAAAAATATTCTAATTTCCACAACGGGTAAATGGCTGAAAAAACTGATGAAACTTGTAGAGATGACTAAATTCACTGCTCTCATCAAAGAAAAGAACACATTCAAATTTATTTCTCCTTGGATACCATTTCTGGATTTTGTGCTTGAGATGGGGAAAAAATGAAAGTTTGTGGATTAGATACATTTGTTGTTATAGAAATGGCTAGTACACAGTAAGTACGGTATGTAAAAATAAAAAGTTGAGGCTGTCATGTTATTATTTTATTCTACTGTGCTAAAAAAAGTTGGAAGTCAATGCTTTTCTTTTTCTTTTTCCCCTTTAGCTTACACTTTCCCCTCCGTTCCCTTCCCCATTTTCCCACTTTTTTCATTTTTATTTTATACTTTGATAAGTTTATTACAATATAATAAAATTATTACAAAAAACCATAAGAGATGAGTTTAGTAAGAAATTAAGAGCAGAAAAGACAGGCAGAAGCCCCCAATAGAGAAGAGAAACTGCTTCCATCTCTACTCCACAACATAGATTGAAATCAACTTCTGGCTTTGGCAAGGTTCAGTTTATTTCCTTTAAGGCTTATCTTCTTTAGATCTTATGTGTCCATTTTTTATTTTGTGTTTTTATGTTCTTAGAAAAGAACAAAACAAAGTTCATTCTATCACAATGCAGTCATTTCGTCACCAGGTTTTATTGTCACAATCACAGGGAGCTGCGCAGTTACAAAGATCTTCCATGTTTGGTTACTCTCAGAGTGTCTCCTACCCAGCGACATGAAATTTAATCTGGAGAAAAGCAAGGTTTTACATCTAGGCAGGAAAAACCAAAGATACAAGTACAGATTGGGCGAAACCTGGCTCAAAAACAGTAATTGTGAGAGGTACTAGTGAACAATCACTTAAACATGAGCCAGCAGTGTGCGGCGGCAGCCAAAAAAAGGTAACACAACCCTTGGTTGTGTAAACAGAGAAATAGAATCAAAATCACGTCAAGTATTAGTACCGCTTTATAAATCCTTAGTAAGGCCACACCTGGAATACTACATGCAGTTTTGGTCTCCACATTACAAAAAAGATGCTGAGACTTTGGAAAAAGTGCCAAGAAAAGCAACGAATATGATAAAAAGTCTGGAGACAAAAAAATATGAAGAACGGTTGCAGGAATTGGATATGCCCAGTCTAGAGAAAAGAAGGACTAGGGAGTGACATGATAGCAGTATTTCAGCATTTGAGGGGCTGACACAAAAAAGAAAGGGTCAACTTATTTCCCAAAGCACCAGAAGGCAGGACAAGAAACAATGAATAGAAACTAATCAAGGAGAGAAGCAACCTGGAATTAAGGAGAAACTTCCCAACAGTGAGGACAATGAACCAGTGGAACAATTTGCCTTCAAGAAGTTGTAGGTGCTTCATCACTGGAGGTGATGAATACTAGACATTCACCTGTCTAAAATGGTATACAATCTCCTATTTGACCAGGGGGTTGGACTAGAAGACCTCCAAGATCCCCTCCAGCTCTATTCTAACTGATTGACTTTCTTTTTTTAAAAAAAAGAAATAGTCGCTACTTACCGTGAAATGAAGCCTCCCTATGGTCTCAAATATCACATCCAGCTGCACATTCATGATGTCATCTGGCATGAAAGAGGGTGCACTGCGGATCAAGTGGGCAGTGTATCCAGTCTTGGTGGCAGTTAGGTTTGCCATTTTGTAACTGGAGTAATTGGTAGGAAAGAAGCACCATGGCTGCCAACCAACAGAGCCTTTGGAAGAGACAGGGATGTAACAACATCCCCGAGCTTGACATTCATCTTGAGAGAGAAGCTTCTCTGGGGCACAGTCAAAACGGCTGTCTGGAGGGATGTTGCATTGCTTAGACATCAAAAGGGGTTCCAATTGTTGTTTCAGTTTCTGTTGTGGCACCTCTGAAATCCTGCCATGACTCTTACCCCAATGATCATTCTCTCTTTTAAAGGTAGCAATGGCTGCCTCCGAGATCCTAGATAGTCCAAACAGAGTGATCACAAACGCTAGGGTTGAAATCACCAGCATTGTGCGCTTCTTCCACCACATCTTCTGTCAGGCCATTGAATTACCATGGAGAAAGGCAGGAGTTTGCAAGTATAGGACCAGTCAGGCTCCAGCTGCAGAGGAGATGCATATCAGACACAAACTGCATGAATTATTGACTTCTGCTAAGATGCCTTCTCCAAGTTCTTAAAAATCTATCTCTTGAATTCAAGTTGGAAAGTCCCAGATGAATGTATGTCAGGTCTAGAAAATCTAAAAGTTATTCCTCTGTATTCACTATTGATTCCCATCAAAACAATGATTTCTCACTGCTGAAGCTCAAAAAGCAGCAGGGTCTACTAAGTATTATATATCCATCCTGAATAGCTACATGTAGTGATTTCCTGGCAACAACCTTGAAGGCATTACTTGGAACAGAGAAACCAAGAAGACAGTTAGAATTTCCCTACAGGCAAGACAGACCTCATGTTGCCTACAGAGACCTTATGTAATGACCCTGGATACAATCTATTATTTCAATAGTGATTATTTTGCAATATTAATTGGATATTAAAATTTTATTATTTAGAAAACATGATGAGAATACAAAAAAATGTTCTAACAGTATTTGTTAGAATTGAGGGTGCTCTTTTTCCAAGCATAAATTTCTAACTGCCTTTTTGATTTTGAATGCTGATTTGGGCTAGTGGTTGAGGTACCAGGTTAGATGACTTCAAATCCTGCCTTAAGCATGAAAGCCAGCTGGGTGACTCTGGCCAAGTTTATCTCTCTCTCTCTCTGAATCTCTGCCTCTCTCTCTCTCTCTTTCTTTCTCTGAATCTCTGTCTCTCTGGTTTCAACCCACCTCACAGGGTTGTTGCTGTGGGGAATAAAGGAGGATCATATATTCATTGCCTTGAGCTATTTGTAAAAATAATAAAGGCAGGATAGAAATAAATAAAATGAATACCTAAATTATATTATGAAAATGTAATCATTTCTCCAGTGTACGGCGTGGTGCTTGCAGGTGGCAAGTCCAGGAGGCTCCCAACTGAACCACTTGATGTTTGGTAGGTAGGATCCGTTCCAGTAGCTAAAGTTGCCCTGGAAAGGCGCCAAAAAGAAGGGGGACATCTGGGAACCCAAGATGAGGCAGCAGCCAATCTTGGGGTATGGAGAAAGCCCCTTGAAGACCTGCCAGAACGGTTGCCTAGGCACCATTTAGCCACAGATGAGCCACGAAGAAGAGCGGTGCCGCGGTTTAACATTTAAACTGCAGAAAAGCAACATCAACAGACATCAGTTTGGGTGAGCAAATTCTAAAACCCTTACTATAAAGGAGATCAGTGTACCCTGATTTTAAGAAGCAATAAGATAATTTTCTTCCCAAAAAAGAAAAGGCAGATTAAAACAGAAGGGAAACTTTTATTGGGATTACAAATACCACGCTTAAAGGATTGAAATAATATAAGACAGAGACTGAAAATACCTTTTAAATTGGACAATATTTTTACTACATTCATATACGTGCAAAAATAAGTTTAAGATAAATTTAAGGATTTTCAGACTGACTTCAAAACAAAAAGAGACATCTAGTGGCCAGAGAGGAAAACACGTCTATTTACACTTAAAATGTGAACTGAAACTATAGAGGAAGAAACAAAATTTATGCAGGATATTATGTTACCAATGCAACAGTTAATGAAAGAACTAATGAAAAAGATGGAACAATTGATTGATGAAGCTACAGATGAACAGATTGAGAGCAGCAATGTAACCTTTGAAAAGACAGGAAAAAATGCAAGATGTGACAGACAAAATGGATGAACAGCAAAATCTGAGTGGCAAAAGTGAAAAAAGTAACAAAGTGGGGAAAAAACAGACTTATAAAAAAGATCTTAAGGTGTTCAAACTTGATTGGAATGTAATAATAAATGATGATTTTAAGTGTGGAACTGTTATAAATAATGAAATTAGATTAGAAATATTATGTAATTACAATGTATCAGAATGGAAGGTTTTTAACATCAAAACAAACTTAAGCAATAACTTTTTTTAGAGAGAAAGAATTTTTTTTTTTTAAAATAGAAGAATGTGGAATGTGAAAGATTAGGATGAAGCTTCAAACCTTCAATATGGAACTCAGTTTAAGAATTGTGATTGTTGACGTTTTATGGAAGGGACATTTATTTCTGGAAATTTTTGTATACTTAAAACGTTTTTGTTGAAATTTAACTAAATAAGGTGAATCCTTTTAATTTTATGATAATTTTATGACTAACTGTGTTAGTGAAGACATTTAATGAAATATGTTCATAAGCTAATATAAAAATAAACAGAGTGAAGAATTGTGGTTATAAAAAGTATAAACAATATGTGAAACTATAATGTATCAGAATGGAAAGATATTAAAAATAAAATAAATTTAAGTAATTTTTTTGTTAGATAGAAAGAAAAAAGAAAATCCTGTTAAATAGATAGAAGAATGTGGAAAAAAATGATTAGGATGTATTGTCAAACTTTTAATGTGGAAATGAACCCCAAAATTGTGATTGTTATTGTTTGACTGGCGGAAGTGACACTGTTATTACCGGATATTTTTTGACTTTATACAAACAGGGGAAAATTGGAAGAATATGAGATTCAAACTGATAAATGAGATATATATTTAGAACCCTACTGATGAAAACTCAATTAGATAAGGTGATTGTCTTTACTCCTATTATGAAACACTAAGTATGATCAATTGTATACTCACTGGACTGAAGTTTGTTGAAATGTTCACTATGTTTTTTTTATTTTATAAATAAATAAAAATTTTATTCAAAAAAGAAAAAGGAAATGTGGTCACTGTTAAGAGGAGAGCCATATTATTCTGCAGTAGCTAACCATCAGGCACCTACCTGGTAGTATTTTTTTTCAAACTGACAAGTGTCTGTTAAAAGACATAATTAAGTCTTTGTGAGCTACAGCCGACTTCCTCGGCTGCATCTAACGAAAGCTTCTGCCATAGATTTGTTAGTCTGCAGAAGTGCTACCAGGCTCCATCGAATTAGTGTGAAAATATAGGGATCCCCCCCCCCCACACACACCTTGACCCTGGCCAAAGTAAAACCCCACAGCAATCATATCGCCTAGCCTCACCCCATTCACAATTATCATTATCTGTCCGTCCCCAAAAAACCCGCAGTATTTCGGCCAAGCTGCACCCCTCTGAAACACTCACTTACGCGAACGGACCGGAGCTTCCGCAATTAGCTAAACTCGAAAGAAACAGCCAGTCAAGAGTTTCATACAAGTCACGTGAACATAGGGCCGCGTGACTATTCCTCCTCTTTCCCTGACGAAGCTGGGCCCCTTCCGAAAATCGGGGCGTCCAGGATGCCGGCAGAGGGTTAGGATTTTGCTCTCCCTCGCTGTCGTCCGGAGATTTTTTTTTCAGTCCGGACGTGAGAGGCCCACAGAAAAGGGCTTCGGTTGGAAGGGTCCGGCCTTGGGTTTTTCTATTAAGAGTCCTTTAACACACAATGGCGCGCCATGGAAAGGGAGCTTCCCCCGTGTAAATATTTAGATGATAGGAGTGTCCCTTCTAGAGAAAGTAGAAGAAATCTGCAAAATGTTTGGGAAAGTTGCACTCCGTCTCTTCTCACACATTATCACTCCGTTTACAAACAACTTTCTCCCCTTCTCCGCAACTGTTTCCAAATCTTGTGTTTCTTTTAGCGATTACAGTTATTTTGCTGATAATGAAAAATGTCCACTCTGCTCCTATTTACTCGCAAACGGCAGGTCTGTTTCTTAAAATGTTTCTTAAAGAAATGACATGACCATTCTTGAGATTCAGTTCGGTAGAATTTGGAGACATAATTAAATGTTGTCAACTTTTCGCCCTTGGTGCTGTTTATGTGTATGCTTGCTACTCCTTATTAGTGTTCTGAACTGAAAACAGGAGGCAGCTGTACTACTGGACACTTTTGCATAATTTATTAAAAGTTAAGGTTATTTCATAGAACACTTGTGTTTTGAAATACAGGAGATGGAAAATACATATATTAAGTAGTTACTAAAATTGATTATAAATAAAATAAGTGGCTTATAATTGTATGAATTCAGCCCTCCCTAAGATTCTCTCAAATCATTGAATGATTATGAATGGACTTGATAAAAATTGCGTGTAGAATTTGTGTGTAGAAATAACAGTGAAGCTTGAGACATACAAGAGATTTAAAAACCAAATGGATCTGTTGTTTTAAACGTTTTAAAAAAGTTATATAAACTTTAAAGAACAAAAAAATGGGATAAAAGAGTAAAATGAATAAATGCAGGATTTTAGCATGTTATTAACATTGATTCTCCAGTATATTGTTAGTTTTGAGTAGCTATATTGTAAATTTGCTGTTAAGCTTAAGATATTCATGACTATCAAGAACCATGATGAACAATATAATTCACCAAATAAGATTATAATCTACAGTAAATTTAATCCAAATTACTAAAATTATAAAATCTATAAGTAGCATATTTTAAATGTGGCACATATTGTATTAAGTTATAATGGTTTGAACTGAATTCTGTATCAACTTTACTTTTAAAATACAAGTGTATTCCAGACATCAAAGCATAATTCTCAAATTTAGTTCATCTTTCTTCTACTGAGGGAATCAAATGAGCGTTCCATAGAAAGGGTATAATATCCTTGTAGCACTTAGAATATACAAAGCTAATTCAATATACTTTGAAGGGGTGTATGTTTAACAAGGTTTAACAAAAAATATTGTAGATTGAAAAGGGAATATCAACTTTCAAATGTTATTTCATTCTACTATGAATTGTTTTCAAAACTGCACTTTTACAATATTGTCAGTGAATATGAAAGTATAATTTTACCTGGTTGTTATATTTCCAACATTTTAGAGAACAATATGTCCTTTTTAGCAATGAGGGCTGGAGTAATAAACTAACAGTAAACATACCATCTTATTCCATAATACATGGAAGAAGTTTAATGTTTTTCAGTTAAAATATCATTTGTTGCAGATCTGTAACTGCATTTAAATTCTGTAACTCTTTAACAATGTAGTCCTGCAAATTGGAGCATGTTCTTACACTAACCAAGCTTTTCATTGTGGTATAATTTTGCATCATGTTCAAAGTTTAAGGTTTAAAGACTTTGCCTAAGGATGATTTTGAAATAAAAAGTCTACAATTGAAAAAACGTGACTGAAATGAGTCAGTTATACAACTTTCTCTAAAATAATAGGAAGCTGGATTTTGAAGTTGCAGCAACCATTCTTTTAATTAATGACTTTGCAGGACTAGTATGTACAAAAGGACTGATAGATTACAGGTAGTCCTTAACTTACAACTTCAATTGTGATGAGATTCTTGGTCATTAAGCAAAGCTGTCACTTTGCTCAATGACCACAATCCTAACTCTCCTAGTTGAGCAACGAATGGAGGCTCCATAGGAAGCTGTGTCTTGCATTGGTTGGGTGTGCCTGTTAGCAGCTGCAGAACAATGCAAAGATAAATGGATCCAGACATGGGTTGGAGAAGTGGCCAGAGAGAAGGTCAAGGTCTCCTGAGCCAAGATAGCTTTGCATGAGCTAGGTGGACAGCTGAGATAGGGGGTGGGGTGAGGTGGGTACAGGGAGCTTTCATCTACACTGAGAATTAATACAGTATTCTTCCACTTCCTTGAGTGTCAAGTACAATCCACTCCAATCAGTGGCAAGGAACTGCGGATGTTGCAACAGCATCAGATTGCGTATATCTGGGTATAATATAGCATGTACAGCTCTATCTTTCAAGTTCTTTGTTAACCTGAGTAAAATGATAAAAGTCACCTTAGGGTTCCATCTCTGGCTTTTGTAGGTTAATTATAAACCTTGTGCATATCCTTCTATGCTTAGGAAATCAGAAAACTGGCTACAAATAAGCCTAGCAGGATGTGAGATAAGAGAAGAATGTCATAATCAGCATTAAGATAGTCAGCAGGCAAATCAAAGGATCTAAGGACATGCAAACAGCACGAAATGAAAGATGAGCTGTGGTAGGACAAGAAATAAGACCCATGAGCATAGCATGAGCTTTGCATGAGTATATTGTAGCCAATAAGGATATTGCCCACGTATGTTTCCTGATAAGATGTAACAATAAAAGGGACTGGCTCGTTGGTAGAAACAGCGAGACCACCCAAGAGAGAACCTTGTGCCTTCCTATCTCTGATTGCAACAGGTTTTATACAGAGCATGTTTGTTTTTTCCTTTGCATGTGTGTGTATCTACTCATTGTGATTTAGGATTATGTGTAAAGATGCCATTATGGGTTCACCAATTCATGGTTTAAACTACATGTGATTCCAAGTATCAGTCTTAAAGCAGCAGTATCTATAAAAATATAAAAGCCAAAAATGACTCACTCACTCACTGACACATCACCAGATCGCCCAAACTATTGAAGCTAGGAATATGAAATTTCCTACATACCTTCGCCTTCCCATCTAGGTGCTCACTAAGAAACAATTGTTAAAAATATTAAGTTTTACACGAGTTAAGATTTATTGCCAAGGGGCAGAGCAAGAAACAAGGAGGTGAGTGCGCACGTGCGCCACAGCATCACTCTGCCTTGCATTGTGCTTTTCTCTGATACCATGTTGTCTTGCTGTTTGCGCTTTCCCTCCCCCGACACACACTTTTCCGACCTTTCCAGCTCTTTTACTGTTCTGCTGTTTGTGCTCCCCTCCCCCCAACTTGTTGGGCTTTTCTCTCTGACACCGTGTTGTTAATGTAGCAGAGACGGGTGCACCTACTACTGAACAGCTGACTGGCAGTGCATGCATTCATCGCCAAGCAGCTGACCAGCGGGGTGCACATCCACCATCGAGGGGCTGACTGGTGAGACACCTATGGGCCTGCCGGAGAAGGATCACAGCCACCACCGGGTAGCTGAGGTGAGGTGTGCACACGCCCGGAGGGGGAAAAAAAGAGATCAGCTGGAAGGTGGGGAATAGGAAGAAAGCGGATTTTTGGAGTGAGTAGTTTTTGCGCGCCAAAAAGGAGGTAGAAGTCTGAGGGAGAGATTAGGGGTGATAGAGAAAGAGATAGGACTGAGGAGAAATGTGAGGGCAGGAGGAAAGAAAGAGAAGAATGGGAGAGAAGGAAGAGAGACAGAAGGAAGGAGGAAGGATCGCAGAGCGGAAAAAGAAAACACGTTGAAGGGGAAAAGTGAAGAACTAAGAAGGAGAGACACAGAAGGGGGGGAGAGCGAAAGAGGAGGAGGAGAACAGCGAGAGTTGGACTTTTTGAGAAGGGAACGAAAAGTGATTAGCAATCAGAGGGAGAGAGGAACAAAGTGGGAGATTGAAGGCAAGCAGAGAGGAAGGAAGGTGACAGCACAGTGAGGGAAGGTGGCTGAGGGAAGAAGTGAGAAGAGAGAGCTGAGGAGATAGGAGAATCTATGCTACCAGGGAGATAGAAGAAGCACCAGAGCTGATCCAGAGCGAGCTAAATTTAATTACTGTAACAGAGCACAGCTTTGCTAGTAAAATATATATTTGACCTGAGGGTGGAATTATCTTCAATGAATTCTCCCAAGGTTCATCTTGCAGGCATGGATATGTCATCATGCACATCTAATTTACAGTTACTCTCTTCTCAGCTGATCCCCTGCAGTCTAAATGAAGATGGGAGAATTTTCATCCATATTGAGGTTTAATATTCCTCCTGCCCTCATCCCCAAATGTCATGAGGGATGAACAAATCTTATCCCCCAATGACTGCTGATTGGAAATTTTTCTTCATGTGGTGTTGAGAAAGTGAAGTTTTCTTAAATGAGCTTTTGTCAACTGCTATCAGAGGAGCTGTCTTAGCATTATCTAGGAAGCAGGAGCTGAGAAAAGGAGGAAGACATTGGGAGAAGAATCAAATGGAAAACTCCCTAGTTACATTTCGTCAATAATTTTCTCTCACGGAATCTGAATGTTCTTCAGAAGCATTCTTTAGCCTGTGGAAAATTTTAACATTCTTTCCAACAAATAAGAATTTGAATGTTATCTGAATTCCTAGGTTAAAAGAACTAAGCAAGAAAATAAGGAATCCAAACTTGTCTTTTTATTTAGGACAGAAAAACAGTGCAATGGAAAAAGAAAATTTGAATATAAAACTCATTTCTTTCTAAGCCCATAGCTACCTTGTTCACCCCCCATCTTTCTCTTTCTTGTATACCATTCACTGACCAATTGTCAGGAAATAACATTTCAGTTATTCTCACATCTATATTTTTAAAATGTCCAGTTCTATTTTTCTTGATCCTGGGCACTCAGGTCTTCCACTTTCTTCATTATTACTTGATTAACTCTGCGCAATGTCTTGTGAAAATAAGGATAGTCCTGCTCAATCTGATAGAGAACAGTGATAAGAGTTTGCAGTCTCTCCTCCACTTTATGATGTTCAACACGGGTCATTAACTCAGAACGACATAAGAGACTGTATTTTCCTTCCTTTACGGCCTGCATGTGCTTCACCCGTGTCTGATTGCACACAATATCTGAAAGGTTCTTAGAAAAACAACATTGAAATTGTTATTAGAGACAGGCCAGGCAGGAAGGAATAAATCCCCTCTGCTGCATCTTGAGAATGAATCAAGTGATTAACAAAACTCTAGATAGCCTGGACTTCATACAAGATTAAAGCTTTATATATATATATATATATACTTCCAGAGTTCAATTCCCAGTAAAACAAAGATGTGGCTAGCTGATGAGAGCTAATAAGCTCGAAATAGATCTATCCTAGTCTTCCTTGAATTTATTTATGTGCCAG
>JANHFO010003218.1:40684-50892 GCA_032468095.1 Pareas carinatus
TATCTATCTATCTATCTATCTATCTATCTATCTATCTATCTATCTATCTATCTATCTATATCTATCTATCTATCATCCCTGTTTCCCTCCCATATAAGACATTACTGGAAAATAAGCCCTACTCTGATTTTTCAGGATGCTCGTAATAGAAGCCCTACACCCAAAATAAGCCCCAGTTGAGATCCTCAGCCAGACAGACGCATTGAGTACCGCATTTCACTCAAAATAAGACGTAGCTGGAAAAGAAGCCCTAATGCGTCTTTTGGAGCAAAAATGAATACAAGACCCAGTCTTGTTTTCAGGGAAACATGGTAGGACTCTTAGGTACGGTAATTCTTGACTTAAAACAGTTTGTTTAGTGACCGTTCAAAGTTCAATGGTATTTAAAAAGAGATTTATGACCTCTTTTCCATATTTACGATTATAGCCACATCCCCATGGGGGTCACCTGATCAAAATTCAGCTGCTTGGCAACTGACTCATATTTATGACGGTTGCATAAACCGAGGACTACCTGTATTATTATTATTATTGAGGTGTGATACTGGTTTGCATGTAATTTTTGATTGGCCTGTCCTCCCGTTTTTGTAGCACACAATAAATAACACTATTTAATTGTAGTAGTTCAATATTCTTTCCAAGGTTGGCTTTTCTCTTTTCTTGCTATATAAAAAACAGTAGATTTCATCAGTCTAGTGGGAAAATAAAGTAGCAAAGGTGGCTGAATACTGCCATCTAGTGCTGAATCAATGGAATAAACAGTGCCAGGCCAAAGATCTTTTGCACCTCGGAGGCAGCTAACCTGAAACTGGGTTTTTAATATAGCTAAATTATGTAGGAATGACTTTTTTGATACATGAGAGTGTCCCAAAATGCTTATTCAGATCTTAGTCCTGTTCAACAAATGTTCCTTTTGATGTAAATAAAAAGATGGAGATGGAGATGGAGGTGACAGAGGTGGAGACGCTTCTGAAAAACCTTCTCAAAAAAATAGCAGGGGGTTGCCCAGGCAGCTTTCAAGAATTAGTCACAATTCAACAGCATAAAGATAGATAGATAGATAGATAATATATATATAATCTATCTCTCTTTCTATTTATATCTATATTATTATTATTATTTTTATTTTTATTTTTATTTTTATACCACCGTTCTCCCGAAGGACTCAGAGTGGTGTAAAGCCATAATAAAAACATAAACAACAACAACAATACTAAAAACCCAATTAAAAACATTAAATACCTCGGCTGTCTAAAAGTTAAAATTTCCAATTAAGAAGTTTAAAACCAAATTAAGAATAAAAGAGGGCTCAGGACAATCCGGCTTGGGTGAATAATAAGGTCTTTAGGGCCCGACGGAAGGCCCAGAGGTCTGGGATAGTCCGTATATCCGGAGGAAGTTCATTCCAAAGGGCTGGAGCTGCCACAGAGAAGGCTCTCACTCTGAGAGTCGTCAGCCGGCATTGTCTGGCTGATGGCACCCTGATGAGGCCCTCTTTGTGCGAGCGTACTGGCCTGTGGGAGATATTGGCTGGTAGTAGGCTTTCCTGCAGATATCCTGGTCCTATGCCATGGAGCGCTTTAAAGGTCATAATCAAAACCTTGAAGCACACTTGAAAGATCACAATGCAAAGAAATAGAGAGAAATAATAGAATGGGAAGTACAGGAGATCTCTTCAGGAAAATCAGTGAGATCAAGGGATGGCCTAAGATGGCCATGGTGGTTGCAGCAGGCTAGGAGGACAGAAGACGGAGGAATGGAGCTTTTTGTTTCAGGTGTGGGAGGACAGCTGTATTCCACCACGAATGGTAGGGATCAATGGCGGAACTCCCCCACCCTCCGAAGAGGGGTCTATTGCCCTTTGAGGTGGGGAGGAGGGTCGACTGGCGAGTGGATGAGTGCTGACATGCTGGTCTGGCTGGTTTGGTGGTGATGGTAGCGTGTGGAGGCTGCTGGTCAGCACTTTGGATGCACTTGGATGCCCGGGTTATCATCCACAGAGCCGCTCCGTTTCTTCTTGGCCGGTTGCGAGGTCAGCTGAGCTCCAAGAACTCCAAGGCTTTCGTCCACCACCCCTCTCTTTTTGGAGGGGTGTGGCAGCCTGAGAGCCGAAGACGCCAAAGCAAAGGCCACTTCAGGCTGTTTTGAACCAACCTTGGCCATCCCCTTTGGCAGCACTGGCGCTGGCGCTATGGTTGAGAGGATGGTGAGCTGGGAGCCTGCTAGCCAGTTGCAGATGGACCTTTAAGGCCTCCCAGGGACGACGGTGGGAAATGGCGACCGTGGCTTATAGAACTGGCCAGGCCTCCGGGTGAGAGGACAGTGGCCTGAGTGTACCTGGAGACCAACTTGTCCGTACCTGGAGCGGAGGAGGACGGGTGGTGGTAGCCCTCTTCCTGGACCTCTCTCCATGTGTCAGGACAGAAAGCTCCCCCCACTACTTTTTCTCTGGTTGTGGGAAGCCTGCACTTGTCTTATTCCCTTATTGCCTCACTGTGTCATCTACTCCTATGGACAACTTTTATTTTATCTGATTGACTACCATTCTGTCTGACTATCTGGTGGCCCTGAGTCCAGCTATGGCCCTCAGTCTCCGACCCTCCTGAGCCTGCTGCAGATTTGTAAATCTTTTAAATTTGTAAATTTTGTAATGATTGTAAATCATGTATATATACATCACGGAGCAGCTTCAGGTGCTGAGAGATGCTCCCCTCTGTCAGTGTTGGCCCGCTAGGCTGCCCAAGACCTTTCTTGATGACAAAAATGGTAACCCTGAGAGAAGGCCCTTGGCCAAAGGGAAACTGACGGAATTTTTAGCAAAATTTTTAGATAAAGTTTTAAGGGGTCAGGGGAGGGATAAGAGGGGGCTAGTAGCGGGTTGGGGGTGGTAGCAGGAGGCATGGAGGGGTCTTCAGGAAGGTTGGATCAGGGCATGAAGGTTTTGAAGGTCAATGAGGGGTGGAAGCCACAGGAGGGTGAGATATTCAATATCGAGGTGGTGGGCGGGAGGTGTAGATATAACAGGAGCCGGGGGCAAAATTGGGTGAGGGGCATGCACACTCGCTACATTCAAGCGTTGGTGTGTGCCGACCCTCAAGGCCCGTTCTGCATTCTAGGTGATACGGGCTCTCGGGCCCGGGACCTGCGACTTATGGCGTGCAATGCCAGGTCCGTGGTTAATAAAGCCCCCCTCATTTATGATCTTGTACAGGAGGTGGGAACGGACCTGTCTGGCATTACAGATACCTGGTTGGGCCAAGAGGGGGAAGTTTCCCTTGTAAAAATGTGCCCACCAGGTTTTTGAGCATTCCACCAACCACGGGCCCAGGGCGGAGGTGTGGCAGTCCTGATTAAAGAATTGATGCTGAGGGAGACCACTGTTCCTCAGGTAGCCAGCTGTGAGTTTCTCCTGGTGAAGTGGAGGTCTGGTAGGCAGATGGGCATGCTGATCGTGTACTTGGCTCCCTGCTATGTGATAGCGGCTGTGCCCAAGCTGCTTAAGGTCATCTCCGAGGTCGCGGTGGAGACTCCCTGGCTGTTGGTCGTGGAGGACTTCAACCTGCCATTGGCGGGGATGGTGTTGGGGGCTGCTCGGGAGTTCATGGCCTCCATGACGTCTATGGACCTGACCCAACTAGTGCAGGCCCCCACTCACACGGGAGGACACACGCTGGACTTGATCTTTGCCTCTGGACAGTGGTTAGATAATCTGAATTTAGGGGAGTTGGTTATTGAGCCCCAGTCATGGTCAGATCATCATCTCCTTAAGTTCGACTTCCTCACCGCCGCACCCCACCGCAAGGAGGCAGAATAAACATTATGGTTCCGCCCCAGGCGCCTGAAGAACCCGGAAAGGTTCCAGATGGAGCTTGAGCCTTTCCTTGAGGCCTTGTCCCACAGCTCGGTCGAGGAGCTCGCGGCCTTCTCGTATAGGGAGGCCGGCAGGGCTCTAGACCGGGTCATGCCTTTGCGGCCTCTGACCCGGCGCTGAGTCACCCATACTCCTTGGTATACCAAGGAGCTAAGGGTGATGAAACGCAGGAGAAGATGCCTAGAGAGCACTTGGAGGACCAGCCACTCCCAATCTGATCGTGCCCAGGTTGGTGCATATACTAGGTCTTACCTGGGCGCGATCAAGGCAGCAAAGAACACCTATTGTACCACCCATATTACTTCTGCAGACAACCGTCCTGCCGGCCTGTTTCAGGTGACCTGCTCTCTCCTGCAGATGGAGAGGCGGGATGACCCTCTTAAGGGTTGGGTGGAGGATTTCAACTGCTATCTGCAGGATAAGATTGATAGGATTCAGGGTGGCTTGCACTCCGAGTGGACTAGTGCAGACGGGGTGACAGAGGCAAGTCTTGAGAGCATTTGTTGGGAAGAGTTTGATGCTGTGACTCCCGAGGACCTGGACAGGATCCTGGGGTGGTTGAATGCGACCATATGTTTACTGGAGTTTGGGCAGACTGCAGGAGGCTGTGAGGAACAGAGAGGTCTGAGTCAGACATGACTTAGCAACTGAACAATAACAACTGATGTGCCTCCTTTTCAGAAAATATCAGTGTACAGCTCATGTGATATTTTCATTAACTTGTTCATCTGCTATAATGTATTTTTTTTTCTCCCTAAATTCAACACCAGCTACAAAGGAAGTATTTTCTTGAAGAGTGCAGAAGGAAGAAAGCAATTAAATTCACTTTTTTCCCACCAGCAATAATATCAGTAGCTGTCATACTTTGCTATTGATTCTGCTTGCATTTTCACAGCTTTGCATTTTAAATGAAAAAAAATCATTTGATTGAAACTTGGTGATTTGGTGATATTTTTGACCTTTTAGTGGTAAGAGAAAGGAATTCACATCTAGAGAAGAATACAGCATTTGGTTTTGGGTCCAAAAAAGATGTCTTGGAGAGCATAATACCTTTCTGCAACTCTTTAAAATAACTGCCTTTTTTCTCTACATCACATAGTGCTGCACAGCCCAATAAATTGAAGATGAGTGCAGTAATTTCCTTTGTACTTGGCTACTGTTAAAAGCAAGGAATCCAGAGTCAACACATTGGGTGTAATCCTAAACCAAGTATGATGTTGAATGGCATGTGAAATTGTGATTTGCTAATGTCTTTGATAGCCTTAGAAATTGTGCAGCATTGCCCTACCTGAGTATTTCAGTCTCTGCTTCCCAATGGGAACCTGCTATACAGCTATAAACCAAAAGCTGAAGAGATTTGGAAAAATGAGAAGCGAAACAGATGCTCTGGCTTGTCACGTGATATAAAACCTAAGCAACATGAAATGAAACAAATAAGCATCAAGTTTAATTAAGCTGCTAAAAGGAAAATTCTGCCACAGCATACAAAGTACATCTGCAACTTACCGTTGCCAGATGTGATAATGGTATTCATCTGAACTAGACAATAGTACAAAGAAAGGGCTATCTGGAACATATTGTGGCTATTTAAATCTGATAATCATATATACCTTGTAATGGTTTGCAAACAAGAATAGTGTTTTGGGACTGTGAGAAGGTGTTGTTTATCATTGGAAAGAAGACAGGAAAAGTTAACCTTTTCCTTCCTCCTTTTCATCTGATCACATAGACTGAATTTTCACAACATATTGAGCCAGACAGTGGTTTATGTATAATCTTAATGTATATGAAGCAAATACATTTTATTCAGCAAATAGTGGTTACAGAGTTATTTCTGAAACAACTGCAACAATTCTATAAGCTGAAAAGCTTTCTTATTACAGTTAGGAAACTACAAATGAAGGTAAAAATTATCAGGGCAGACATGTGTATCTACATCTCTATCTAATAAATAAAATAAATAAATAATCAATCCACTCTGAGATGAACACCCATGAACCATCAATTAAAATCAAAGCAGAGCAAAATAAGTTGCTTGATCTGTTTTGCAAACCACTAAGTACAAGAGTGTTGTATGAATATGGGAAAACTAGATTCTGAAGTATAATGGCCAGAGCAGAGGTTTGTTAATCTGTGTTTGATGCTTCTTGAATTTTGATGGTGATAGCAAGAATTCTCAGAGGTTCTCTTAAGATGTTTGTATTGGATGGGCAGATTCAACCATGGCAAGACAGTACCTGATGAAGTAGTACTTGATGAATCCTGGTGTTAATTCAATATAAGGCTTTGTAGTTGATGACCAGCACTTTAAACTAAATCTAGAAGCTTACTTGAAATTCACCGATTTCAAAGGTGGAATTGTTCTGCCATGAAGAGATTGATTGCTGCTACATTCTAAACTATTCCAATTATGTCCAAAGGTTGATTCTCTTATAGATAGGTGGTGTCATATCCAAAGGGGGAGCCCTTTTTTGAGAGATTGCTGTTCAATTTTAACACAGATATATGTTAAATATATTAACATATATTTAGATACATGCATATAAATTCTTCTATTCTCCACCATTCAAACAAAACTGAAGAAGCTTCTTGATTGACAAATGAAATGTTCTCAAGGGAAAAAAACAAACAAGAAACAAAGTCCAGTTGCCTTTTGAAAAGTATATTTGGGACAGCTGTGACCTGGATGATTGAGAATCCCCATAGACAAACAAAATAAATAAAAGCCTAATTTTTCAGCAATAGCAGGCCCTTGAGAAAATAATAAAACAATGAGTTTGACTGGCATGAGGAAATCATTTGAATGGTACAGCCCATAAGTTTTTGCTGTGCAAAGTACAATAACTCTACTAGTAAAGCATTATGCTAATATATGGGTATGGAGAGCATGCACAATCCATAGTTTTATAGCCTAACATAAGCCATATATTGTAATTTGTCAAATGCTTAATGAGGCACTTGACTTTTGCTGACTCAAGCAGGAAACATACTAAATGTTCACTATACATGCAAGCTCTACACCTGTTTGTAAATCTGGTACTCATTTGAGTAATCTTAAAAATATGCAAAACAAACTATTTAGGAAAGTGGATACAGGATTACAATCTAAATCTAAATATATAATCCAGAGCCAGCAAAAAGACACTTCTATTATCTAATATATAGCAGTTTTCTTTAATATAATTTTCTTTTGCTTTTCATGGATATTTATTGAGTTTTTCTTGGTCTTAAGCAAAAGAAAGTATTCAGATTATAAGATTTACTATCTGTAGTTTTCAGAGTTATTTTTAAATTAACACATATCAAGCATATCATTTTATACTTTTTAGGTAAACATTCTGTTTGGGAAAGCAGACTAATAAAGGCTTGCTGTCAAAAATATTCCAAAAAAAATAAGAGGTTTTCTGTATACTTATGTCCCTGAATCGGTCTGAAAGTTATTTTCTTCCTTTTCTTTATTCTTCTTTTTTAAATACATTACTGATAGTGAGATATCTTTAGAACTGTAAAAAATTTCAGACAACAGTTTTACTCAATATTTATAGCACTCCATCTTAAGCAATATAATTTATGTAAAATAAACTGGAATGAGGTATGCAGCAGTTAGTTTTATAAACTCTTTAAAAGAAAGTTGTTCTAACTTCAATAGTTATTATGAAGTAGTTGTTACACACACACACACATATGCATCAACATTTCAACATGCAGCAGTTAGTTTCATAAAGAAATAATGGGTGGAAGATCATTAAAGAAAGATCCAACTTAGAACTAAGGAGAAATTTTCTGACAGCGAGAATAATTAACTAGAGGAATGGTTTACCTGTGGATACTGTGGATGCTCCATCACTGAAGGTTTTCAAGAATAGATTGGACAGCCTTTTGTCTGAGCAGAGGGGTAGACTAGAAGACCTCCAAGGTCCCTTTCAAGTCTGATATTCTGTGTTCTATATTCTTTATACAAGGGATGGGGGAAAGAGGGGAAAGTATCTGTTGTGTACTGAGTTCTGAGAGGCATTGAAGAGTCATAGGTTGCAAACAGGAACAGGCTTATTGAAGACATGGCAGTAACAAGCATATGCAAACGGAAGTCCGGACAGTGTCTGTAATCTCTGCTACGCAGCAACTATATATACATGTAGCCACTAGTGGCGACCAATAGGCAATCAGTAATCTCCCGCACAAAGAGGCTTCATAGGCAGCCAGTCTGCGCCTACTTAGGCTCAACTACTTTAGCCCAGTGATTCAGCAAAATCATACACAATAGTCAATACATAACAGTATCCAAATCTGAAAATTAGCAACTCTTTGGTTTGATAAATTCCAGTTCAAGTCAGCTAAAAGAATCAATACATTGTATTAATGACTGAAATTTTTATTTATTTATTCCATTTATTTAGCTTTCTATGATGCCCATCTTGCCTACAGGTGAAATCCTGGTGACATCTGAAATACCTTGGAAACCTGAATAAACATTGCAATAAAACTAAAACTGAAAATAGTAAAATTAGTAACATGGTTATTAAGTGAATCTGGTTTCTCCATTGACTTTGCTTGTTAGAAGGTCAATAAAGGTTGTGACATGACCCCAGGACAACTGCAACTGCCATAAATATGAATCGGTTGTCAAGTATCTGAATTTTGATTATGTGACCATGGGATTGCCATAATGGTCTTAAATGCAAAAAATGGTCATAAGTCACTTTTTTCAATGATGTTGCAACTTTCAACTGTCACTAAATGAACTGTGGTAGGCTGAGGGATGCCTGTACTGTCTTTCAATGAATACATTCCAATAATATATATATTTATATCCACTCCATGTTCTCTCTTTCCCCTACACAGTATACAAAAATTAGTTCTGTTGCATTTTGCAAAATGTGGCAAGGCAAAAAATAACTAGATTTTTGCTGCCAGCTATTTTCAATAGAAATCAATTTTTCATTAGAAATCAATTTTTCATTAGAAATCAATTTAATGAATAGATCAGTCATGTACTTATATTTATTACTATGTAAATAGTAAACATTCAGCTGCTTAATATTTCACTTCCATCTCCTCAGATGTTATTTATTGATTCAATTATTTTTACCAATAATGATTCCTCTTGTTCCTGGAAACCGAGGCAATTCTGGAAAAAAAACCAAACCTTACCATCTTTAAATATGAGAGCTTGCTTTTATTCTTACAATTTAAAAGATATTAAAGCAGGCATACTCAATTTCACCATTGTTCTCATGCATTTACAAGTTGGAGCTGAAATAATGTTTGCTGCATTCCTTTTTATCTTTCACTTCTTTGGTTGTTGCTTTGGTTTTCTCTTAAAAAGCAGCATTCATCTCCATAAAAAAATATTCAGTGCTCATTACATTATTTTGATTTTCCCATATTGAAAAGCTTTTCCCCTCCGAATCTTTCATGTTACTTTATAAAATATAAAAGTATAATTGCCCTATATTTGCTGACAACTTTCTCTTCGAGGTTAGTTAATACTGTTGAGAGAATTCAGTTTGTTTTAAATATAGACATGATGACTCCTGGGAAGTAATTGGTCAGGCGTTTTACTTTCTACAGCAGGGATCTCCAACCCTTGGTCCGTGGACCAGCAACCAGCATGCCAGCAACCGGTCTGCATAAACAAGCCAAGCACCATTTGTGGGATGCAGGCAGGGCACAAAATCACACCTCCTCAAGTCCGTGGGAAAACCTTTCTCCATGGAACCGGTCCCTGGTGCCCAAAAGGTTGGGGGCCACTGTTCCACAGCCTATTTAGTTACCGTATAATTTTCCAAAGTTAACATGCATGTCTATTCCAAAAATAAATATCAAGAAACTGATTTAACTCAGGTTAAATCAGGTATTTAGGATAAAAATTGTTAGAATTTGGAACGTTTTGCCTGACTAATTCCTCTCCATCTTTACACATGCTGGAAAGGTCTTAGAAATTCTGTCACAATTATGACATTGTTTCATTTATTAGTTTATTTTATACAGTTGTTCTTCTCAGGACATCAGACAATAAAACAACCAGGTAAACTGTCAGCTTCCACCTCAGGCTTGCTTGTGCCTTGCTGAGATGTGGTGACAGACTGCCATGAATTATGGGGAAGCGGGGAATACTTGGGAAACCAAAAGTAGATGCTGTGTCTTCTTGAGGAACTGCTCCAAGGTCATCTAGCTAGAAGAATAATGATTGTACTTTATGATTATGAATTTATTTTATGATTAGGATCGTGGTTTGTTTATGTACATTGATAGGGTTGTTATGGGTTATGGTCCCTTTAAGCACCTAACTGGTTGGTTTACAAAATGGCTGACTAGCTGAGTCATGCTGAGTCAT
>JANHFO010003218.1:105028-119730 GCA_032468095.1 Pareas carinatus
TGTTTTCCCCAAAGTAAGGCACCCCCCGAAAATAAGACCTAGCACTCCTTTGGGAGCAAAAATTAATATAAGACAGTATCTTATTTTGGGGGAAACACGGTAAGTAATAGTGCTGCAGTATTGGATTTATTTTTCTAAGCAGTCAAAATGTTTCTGACATAGTACTTTGGTTGTTCTAATCTAATTATTAAAAGCAATTAGCATTGCTAAATTTTACAAGTCCTTGTGTTATAATATAAGACTCGATAATGCACACTAGGGGAATCTTTCAGTGACCAAAAACCACATTTATGTTTTTTGAAGTTAGAAGAACATAATGCTGATGTTGACACATAACAATCAATTCACAACAATTAAACTTTGAAATTTTCAAGTCAATCAGATATCAATAAATTACAAAAGTCTAAAAAGGAAAAAGGCAGTTGCTAAAAAAAAGCAAGCCTTATTAAATATGTAGTCCCAAACTTTAATTCTATCAAAACTCTACCTTTACTTAATAATACTAAAATTGGTTATTGTCTAAAGAGTATTGGTGAAGAGATCTCACATCTAGGATACTGGAAACCCTTATAATGAAAAAGTTATCTTCACTGCATGAGTCACCCAAGGATGATTATAGCAGGAAACAAGAAAAGAAAGTAAAATGGAGTTACAGAACCCTAATGTGGAAGTTAAAGTGAGAGTCAGCAAGACAGAGATAGCAGATATATAAGCATTTAATAAGTGCTCAGCTTCAAGGCTGCTAAGTGCTTAGCAAAAAACCCATTAATTTAGGACAGTAAGAAAGAGCAATGAAGTTTAAAAGGACAATTGCTCCCTAATAATCAGTTGTTTCATTTGGCTTCATTCTTGTTTGCAATAAAGATTGTTTTCTAACCTTGCCTTCTCTTTCAGCCAAATCCTACTCTAGGAAATATGAAGTATTTCTGAAACACCATCAATTTTATTGGGATTTTTATGCTATAGGTTATTAAACAGACTTATATATTCCCAAAGTCTGAATATAAAACTATAAATAATAAATTACTCAAAGAATTTAATAATTAGAACTTGAGGGTTATGATAGAAAGGTAACCAAATAATAAAAAGTTGACTATCTCAGGGAATATAGTACAAATACTTGAAGCAAAATACAAAGCAATAAAATGAGATGTGATGTTCTATGATGATTAAATGCATTATTCAGTTCAATGGAAGAAAGACAAGTAATTCAGAGAGCAAAATAGTAGAGTAGAGGAAATTGGATAGGTTTAATAAGATACATCCTATTCAACTATAGAACACAGAAAGAGAAACAAAATATTGCTACATTGAAGAAACTCAGAAATGTGGAAGATTTATTGTTACAGCAAAGATAGATTTAGAAGATGTAGCACTCACACATTCTATATCTTATATAGAATCTATATCTTAGATTTCCATCAGTATCAAATAGGTAGGGGGATTCCTGAGGTTTTTATATTGTTGATTTTTAATGCTCTACACCAGAATACTTGCACATTCTTTTTTTCTGAATTAAATCCTAAATTACAATACTATCTAATAAAATAATAATTTCACATGTATGCACAGCCTAGGATATTAAAAATGATTTATATTGCCTCCATATGTTGTGACTGCTCCATCACTGGAAGTTTTTAAGAAGAGATTGGACAACCATTTGCCTGAAATGGTGTGGAGTTTCCTGCCTGAGCTGCGAGTTAGACTAGAAGACCTCCAAGGTCCCTTCCAATTCTGTTATTCTGTTTTGTTATTCATCTACAATATGGTCAAATTGTATAATGGAATTAATGCAATTACTAATATGATTTTTGGAGGAAAAATATCACTTCAACTGAAAAACAAATATATAACTGGTAATTCTATAAATAACATCATTTATGATTTAGCTCAAAGACTTTTAGGTTTTTGGCTTGCAAGTTGCACTTCCAGCTGTTATACTGCATTTACACAAATAAGCTACATTATAACCATCTTCATTATCGATCTAAAAGAGGAAAAAGCAGTAGAAATCTGCTCCTAGACCTTCATTTCACATTCCGTTGTTCTCTAACCCTGCTGTGACATCCACCTATCGTTCAGGTTCATCTTACCAGAGACAACTATGAATACACAGTAATTTAGTCTGTTATTTGGAGTTGAAAGACTGAATATTTCGTAGATTCCCAGGCCACCATTATCTTCTATTTTTCTATTTTAGGAAATAAAGTTTCAAAGCTCAGAGGTAGAATATATTGATAGACATTGACATAGTAAGAAATGCTCTGATTGGATGAAATTTCCTTCTTGGGGATAGAGCTTAACATTAGCTGGAGAGTTAAAGTAATTCTTCAAAATCAAGATAATTAAAAATGGATTAATGTAAATTGAACATTATGCTGATTTGGGAAATTCTTGTTACAAAGTTCAAGTTACATGTGCACTTTTTTTAAAAAAAAATGTTGTCTTCCCGGAAAAGCTCTATATTCCACAATTACATTATTTTAATATCTGGGAACTGTATTAAGGGCTAAAAAAATGAATTGATCTGACCCTGTGGTATAGCTGCTATGGTCATTTTTCTGTTCGATGACAGTGCAGTTTCCTTGGAATATAAAATTAAGTTCTATTTCATCCACCAGCTCTCCTTCACAGTTTCTATAAATGCTCTTGTGGCCTCTTCATTTTCATCCTTGTACTTGCTTTTTCAGCTAAATCATGAAACTCTCAGAATTGAGAGGCAAATAAATATAATAAATATATCCAATGAAGACCCCTTGCATTCAGTACCTAGATTATGTACACATTTTACATATTTTGATGACAAAAGTTAATTACTAGAGATTTGTTTCAGTTTTAATCAATTTCTGTGTCCCTATTTTTCCTCCTGAAAGAGTCTGAATGAGTGGAAAGAAGCAAATCTGGACTTTATAGAACAAAGAGCTAACATAGCCTTGGAGATCCTAATACAAGAAAGCATACTCGAGGTATAAACTCTCGGTATAAAATCTCTTATTCCAGCACCTATCTATTTTTACTCAGTTGAAAACTTAAGCAGGTCAAGGATGAAGAGGCAAGTGATTCCTTAGCTTTACCTGTACTTGTTCCTAGTCATACAATGTCCTATTTCTTAAGACTAAGATCCTGGAGTAGCTGACAAATTTGAGAAACTTTGAAAGTGTTGGAATCCAAGCTTTCAGTTGATAGGTGGACTTCATCCTCAGGCTGGGAAAGCATAACAAATAGGATTTTGAGGGCTTCTCTGAGCGAAGGCAATTGAATTTATCACATAAGTATTTATCAGAATGCTGATGGACTCTGAAAAACTGTGACACTTGAAGTCTGATCACTTTGCCACAAACTACAAACCACTTTCATTTTGTTTGTCTGATAGGTACCTTGTTCTGTTTTCATGATTTGTTAAGGGACTCAAGTTGCTTTGTATTGGCATGACAGTCAACAGTGGAATGGCTTCATTTTTTAATTAATTATTATTAATAGCAATAGCACTTAGACTTATATACCACTTCATAGTGCTTTACAGCCCTCTCTAAGCATTTTATAGAGTCAGCATATTGTCTCCAACAATCTGGGTTCTCATTTTAACCACTTCAGAAAGATGGAAGTTTGAGTCAACCTTGAACTGGTGAAAATTGAATTGGCAGTCGGCAGAATTAGCCTGAAATACTGCATTCAAACCACTGTGCTACCACGGCTCTCAATAATATCTATTATTATTATTATTATTTGATTAATCTTCAATTTGATTCACAACCTGAGACTGGTTAAAAATGTAAAAGTTCAAGTCCTAACCAAGGACCTAAGAGCTGTTAAGGTAGCATCTGAGTATGTAGGCAGTTTCAAGTAAAATGGTTTTTTGCAAAGTCAGGATATTCACATCTGATAAGTTCAGAATTTCCATGTATCTAGGCAAGCTTTTGGGGATGCTAATGTTGATTAAACTTGATTTGGCATTTTTGTCCACCTCTCTTGTAGAGCCAAATTAAGATTGAATAAGATTAGTAATATTTTCATTTGTTGAAAAACAGGTTCCACAGCCTTAGAATTACTCCTATGATTAAGTGTTATAACTTCACAAGATTACAACATGCATAGACAGCTACAATTGCTGAAAGAAATTGTCACAATTCTATCTGGTGGGGGATGGGATGTGGAGTGGAATATATATATAGGATGACATAGCACCAGCAGCATGGGTTGTGATATACATTACAGACCACACATGTGAGAAATATAATTGCAACATCCTATTAAACTTTAGGGTAGATAAGCTTATATTTGCAACTACAAAGATGTGGAGTTAAATTTTCTTCTCCAGAGATTCATTTGAACTAATCATTATTTTTCTTCTAAAGATAGAATTTTCCTCTTTCTAAAAGAGAACTGTATGATGAATTTTCAGAATTTGATATTGTTTTATTTTGCAGTTTCTTTTGTTTTCTTGATAATGATCCATAGTCTTTTCAGTTTGAAAGATTCTTCTGATAAGCATCACAAATACAACAGGAACGTTCCTAATGCTTCTACTCACAAAATAATTGCTTCAGTTTGTTCTACTATGCTCTGCTAATCATTGCTTTATTTTCAAGAACACGTATTTTTGCATTATGGTTTACTATAAAAAAAGTCTTAAAACATTTATGCTAGAAACAGAGCATTTCTTGTCATACTTCAATAAATGTGATTCTTGTAGATGAGTAAGATAATATATTCAACAACATTTTTATTGTATCTAGGTACAGAGTTTATTTTTACATCTTTAATTAATTTAACAATATATATATTTGAAGCATGTGGCTAGGAACTATATTAGTATTAAGCCTGTGTGTGTTTTTGTATGTTTATCAATTTATACCCCTTGCGATCAAAATCTATATTAATGTTATCACGATGGCAAAAATCCCCCCAGACTCAAAGACAGCAGGTTTTCCACCACTAGGAAAAAACCACAGAGACTTGTTATGCCTGTGAACTTTTTAAAATATATCTTGTTTGCCGCTGTGTCAAATAAATTGCAGTATTAATTAACCTTTGGATTGATCCACTAGAATCTTGCGTCTTACCTTTGCTTAAATCGTAGTCACATTAAGCACAAAAGCATGTACAATACAATGTTACATGTAGCTTTGAAAAGCAAAATAGAGGTCATGATTTACAGATACTATTAAAACTAAGAATTATCCATAATAAATGTAATGTGATGATATAGACCCAATTAATGTTTATGTGTATATAACATTATGCACATAATCTCTATCTCTCTCTCCTTCCCCCTCTCCCTCCCTCTTTCTCTCTCTCTCTCCCTCCCTCCCTCCCCTCTCTCATACTCTCACACACACTCTTTCTCTCACACACATACCAAAATAGTGGCATATACTTATGTGCATAAATGCAAAGGGACACCTTCATATTCAAGGTAAGAAAAAAAGGAGCAGCTACAATTGGATTACAATAAAGTATAACCGTGTTCGTTTTCTTGCTGTGGCTGCTTATGGCACCTAAATTGGAGGTCTGCGAATTTAGACTTTAATAACTATCTCAAAAGGCCATTCGTATTAACAAGTAATCATAAAGTTGCTGTTTACTATATGGAAGAGAGTTCAAATGGAGTTCATGCATAGTTTTATCCATAAACATTTATGTGGTTTATGTCCATATAACCAATACACTAGGAATTGCAGTGTTTCTTGTACATTTTACCATATTGAATTGCAAATGAAATGGCTTGGACTGAATTGATTCTGGTTTGTTTCTGTAATCATTCTCTGATAGTCTACAAATGCATGATTTATAATTTGCTTAGATCTGTTACTAATATTTCCAATGAATTTTTTTTAAAGTAATCTTCCTTTCTGAATGATTAGATGAAAATTCAATTCTTTTCTGTAGGACATTCATAAATATATTAAAGTAGACCCCAAACCTCATTTGATTTTAAAAGAGTTTCCAAGTGGGCAAGAATTGTACATTGTGGCAATGTAGCAGAAAGCAGCAGATGAAGCTAGGCAAAATAACATCAGATACCTGTACAATCAGCACAGGAGCACCTCATGACTGAGTGCTCTCTCCTCTTCTCCTCTCCCTATAAACCAACCTTGAAAGACCCCTCTGTCAAAATACTAAAATTTGCAGATGATACAACAGTCATTGGCCTTGTTCGAGACAACGATGAATCTGCCTACAGATGAGAAATTGAAAAAGTAGCCTTGTGGTGCGGACAGAACAGTCTTGAACTGAACTCACTCAAAACAGTAGAAATGATAGTCGATTTTAGGAGAAACCATTCTATCCTATCACCTCTCACAATATTAAACAAAACAGTATCAAATTATAGAGACCTTCAAATTTCTAGGTTCTGTAATATCCCAAGATCTAAAATGGTCAGCTAACATCAAAAATGTCATTAAAAAAGCACAACAAAGAGTGTTCTTTCTGAGACAACTCAGAAAGCTCAGACTGTCCAAGCAAAAAACCTTCATGTCTGAGAAGTATCGAGAAAGCTGTACCATGTTACCATTGTGACAGACATGCTGCAAAAGACAAAATCCACAGTGAATCTTGAACCCCTATTCATAGCTATTCAACAATCTTTTTAAAAAATGGAAGAAAATTAAGAGTCTAAATAACTCATTATGAATAGATCCTGATAGAATGCTATAGATCTCAAATGGATAATATGGAGAGAAGAAGAAATGCTGTCCAGCCTAGTCATCCTATCCCATCATTATCCAAACTAGATAACATCATCAGTGCTAGTCACTGGCACTGATGATGTTACCTAGTTTGGGTAATGAAATATCTGTAAGAAAACAACCAAGCTCAGAGAGCATCAAGGACCTCCTCATTTTCACCCAGAGGTACAAATATTCTTCTATATTATCCTATCATCATTCTTAAATTACGTACTTTTAATATTGAGAAAACTGAGATAAAAGATAATGCATTTTTTTCCTTATTCTTGGCAGCTTCTCATTAATTGCTGAAGACACATAAAAAGTGGAGATGAACTGTATCATCATGGAGTAGCTCACAGTACACTATTGTGGCCAGAGGCTGACTTCTGAATCAGAAAACCCTGATGGAATAAGAGGAGAAGGAGTGGAAGAAGGATCACATTCACCATGAATGAATCAGGCAGCCCTAGGCAAATGATTATCTTTCAACTCTCCTTCTTCCAAATCTGCAAAATGGAGGCAATAATAGTGGCCTATGATATAGAGATGTCATAGAAGTCCTTGATAATATATATGGACTGTTTTGAAGACAGAAAAGCATTAATATGATTTCATATTCTTTCTTTTTTAAACCAATAATTTCCTATTGCCTTGGTAGTTTTTTAAAGATAGTATGACAATACATCTTTATTAAATATAAATATGTTTATTAAACATATAATATATATTTTGACATTTTTATTAAATATTACTAAATATTACAGTATCACAAAAATATATGAATTAGTAATTGCTGTAAAAATATTCTACATTTGCAACTGGAAAGTGTGCATAGTTTATTCTGCAAAAGAATGAGTAATTAAGATTTGGGAGCATGCCTGCATGTCCAAAATAATTTTATTATTTCAAAAATAAAGCTGACAAACAATTTAATTCAACTTCGAAACATTTTTTGGATTTTGCTCTATGTATGAACTTGTACCACATCCAAAATTTGAATTTCTTTTAACATAATTTTTTTAGCTGCTTGGAAACAAATTGCTTTAATTCTTAATCACAAGTTGTGAATTTATACTGTGATAACTATTGATATCCATATACTACTTGGATTTTAAATATTATTTTCAGTTTTTAAAGCAATCTAATACATTCAGTTACTTAATATTAATAAATACTGAACATTTAACCTAAATTTTATGATCCTTGCAAGTTCTTTGTTTATTCATATTGTGCTTAATTTTTCTATTTTTTTCTTTTGTGCCTATTTGTGTGTCTATTTTTCTTTCTTCTTCTTTCGCTTTACTTAAAAATACCTAATAGAAATATCCGGACCATAATAGTAACACATAGAATGAATGTGCATGAAGCAGGGAAAATGCAATGTTTTTTTTCTTTTTCTAAGATTGGAACTTGAGACATTTGATGAAATTGATTGGCATTGAAAATTGATTTAATTTCTTGGAAATTAAAAAGAAATATAGCATTGCATAGTTAAATTGTGAAGGTTGTAGCCCAAGATATGGGGACGCTTGTAAGCTTGGATAACCTTAAAGAGATCAGACAGTGTAAAAAATTTAATCACAATATATCACACATAAGAGCATCATTAACTTATTGGTTTTGAGACTTCCGATGTACGGCGCGGTGCAGCAAACGGCAGGTTCATTTGATATTTGGTAGATGAGAATCCTAAAGTAACCTCATAGAAGCGACAGAAGAAGGAGGACATCTGTGATCCCAAGATGATCCAGTGGCCAATCTTGGGGCATGGAGGAACCCTCCTGTAGATCTCCTTAAACGGCTGCCTGAAGCAGCACCGGCCGCAGATGACCCACAAAGAAGAGCAATGCTGCGATTTAAGAACTAAACCACAGAAAAGCAAAATCAGCAAACATCAGTTTGGGTGAGCAAACTTTTAAATTTCTACTTCAAAAGAGATTTTTAACAAGAGGAAAAAAGGGGGATAATGAGTTCTTTTTTTCACAGAAAGGAAAGGGGAGGATTAAAACAGAAGGGAAACTTTTCTGTGGATTATAAAAACTCATTTTTAAAAGACTGAAACTACAAAGACTAGAGATTGGAAAGACATCTAAATTTGGAGAACATTTTTAATACCCTCAAATTAGCCAGAGTGTAGAATAGACTTGGGACATTTAAAAGAGAATATTTGATATTTGAACTTGCACCTGTGGAATGTCGATGAAAGAGAAGAATATAAGATAAGTGTTTGGAATCTACAATAAGGAAGAAGGGACTGTTTATAAAAAGTGCTATTCAAAATAAGCAGAGAAATAAAGAAAGATTCTTTCATCCCATTTACATTTGAAATGGTAGAATCTGTGTCAAAAGCGATGCAAAAAAGAAAAATTAGTGAAACAAAACGTATTTAAGATATCACATTAGCATTGTAACAGTTAATGGAAAAGTTGATGGAAAAGCTGAACCAATCTGTTAATGAATCAATTGATAAACAAATTGATTCCAACAATGCAAATAAAAAAAATAAAAGATTTGACAGACTAAATGGAAAAACAGCAAAAAATGATTGGCAAAATTCAAAAGAGGATTGAAAATGTGGGAGCCAAAATAAATGGAAAAACTTCAAAGATTTCAAAGAAGAAGGAAAAAACTCAAGGAAAACATCTCAAAAAAAGAATTTAAAAATGAAAAATGTAAATTACAGAGGACTACTCACAAGGAAAATTTCAAAAAGAAGGAACAATCTTAAACAACAACAAAGATTTTTGGAAATAAAGCAAAGCAGCAAAGATGGAGAAAAAAGAAGAAGACAAAAAAGATATGGAGGGCCTAAATTACAGAGGAATATTCTTAAGAAAAACCTTAGCTAGAGGGAACAGTCCCATACAACAACAAGGACTTCTGGAAGCAAGTTGAAGAAGTAAATATGGGGGGGGGGAGGAAATACAAACAGTTAAGGGATATGATGAACAGAATTTTACTCAAAAAGGTATTGGTTGGAAGATATTAAATGAAATATGATTATAGGTAAAATGGATATTATGTGAAGGTATGAATAACAGACAGAATTAACCAGAATTGTTGTTATAAAAATTATAAATAATAGATGAAACTAGAATTTATGGCATGGATAACAGATAGAATTAACCAGAGTTGTTGCTATAAAACTACAAATAATATGTAAAACTAGAATTTATTAGAATGAAATGTTATTAAGAATAAACTTAAGTAGTAGTAATAGCATATTGTATCTTTGCAAAGGTTTCTATGGATGGAATTGATGGTATAAATGTTATAAATGATGTATGAATTGCAGGGGGAAAATCTTTGGAACCTAAACAAAATATTATAAAAGTCAGAATTGACCTAAGTGAATCATGATAAAAGATAGAATTGGAATGAAATATTAAGTGAATGATTACCCTTTTCTCTACTGAAAACTTGTGAATTATTTTTTTTGCAATGGAAACCTACTATAATGAAAAAATAAAGTGAATGTGATATAATGGTAAATCTAAATGAAATATGACTAAAGTTACATTTGGATAGTAATGAAAGATGTGATTAAACTTATGTACAATGTAGGAAAAGAGAAAGAAAAGCATTTTTAAACAGAAAGAATAATGTAAAATTTAAAGGATGATTTGGGTGTATATTAAAAAGTTTAACGTGAAAATTTAAACTAATTATATACTCACTCAACTGATGTTTGTTGAAATATTTACTATGTGTTTTTTATTTTATTAATAAACAAAATTCTATTAAAAAAACTTATTGGTTTCACTGCTTGGGAGAAAAGCTAAGTCTTCAGGATCTTGACCCCTAGTGGTGCAGTGGCTAAAGTGCAGTATTGCAGACAAAACTCTGCCCACAGCCTGGTGTTCAATCCTGACAGGACATAAGTTTGACTCAGTCATCCATCCTTCCAAGTAAAATGAAGACCCAGATTGTTAGAGACAATATGCCAATAATAATACTTCTGCATTGTAAACTGCCTAGAGAATACTGTAAAGCGCTTTGGTGTAATATGTACTGTAAACCTAAATTCTATTGCTATCTTATGAAAGATCAAAGAGGCACCTGTACCTCCATGAAGGGCTGTTCCATAAGGCAGATGCCAATCACATAGAAATCACACGTCTTAGGATTTGCCAGATGACAGTATTCCATCAAGAGGATCTGGAGTATACCTGCTCTGTCAGATCTAGTGGAAAAGGCAGAAATCTTCAGGGATAAGGTATCCTACAGGTAATTTGTCCCTATACCACGTAGGGCTTTATAGAAGACATCCAGCACTTTCAATAGCATTTAGAAGCTGATGGAAGTAGTGATGGTAACACAGCAATGGTATTTCATTGTACCGTACTATATCCAATATTGCAGGTACCCCTACATTCTGAAGCAGCAGAAGCTTCCAAATACTTTTTAGGGTAGCCTTATTAAAAAATGTTGCCCACAGAACATGTTGCTCCTTACTATATACTAATTTCAATTCAAATTGAAAATGAACATGACATTTTGCCCACAAGAACTTGCATATATTTCCTCTGGCCTCTAGATTACAGAAAATGTCTGGTTTGTCTCAAGGCTATCGTCTACATTTTTTGCAAGAATAGGTTGCCCAACCACTGGTCCGTAATCTATGACAGTGTCCTTCTAACATATAGATTGCCATTAAATATGAATAGGCGAAGATACTACTTGCTGCTCTTTTCCTTCAGCAAACTAAAATTATATTTTCAATATTAGTGTGGTTTAAGTCCTGGCATAAGAACCTAAAGCGGTTTCCCAAACTTTCCCAGTTCATGGTCTGCTTAATGTTTCAATAATGTTTTCATGGTACTCCTAGCATTCCCAAGCAG
This sequence comes from Pareas carinatus, assembly GCA_032468095.1. Classification (NCBI taxonomy): domain Eukaryota; kingdom Metazoa; phylum Chordata; class Lepidosauria; order Squamata; family Pareidae; genus Pareas; species Pareas carinatus. The sequence continues at coordinate 116,544 of JANHFO010003218.1, forward strand.
GGTGTTGCAGCACAATTCCATTTATTTAGTAAAAAAAAAATCCTGTGGAGCCTCTCTGAACATGTGGTGATGCTCTGGGATGCTGGGATGCACTGTTGGAGAACTGTAGATGTAAAGGGTTGTTTTACAAAGCATCAGTAATAAAAATACTATACAAAATGACCTGCCTTTTAGTAATCATGATAGCATGAATCTGTTATTTTATTTTCTCTGTATGGGACATAAGTCATCATGCATTCAACCAAACAACAGAAAGAGAATAATAGGTTTTACTTCAGCACAAGAGCATCAGATTCTGAAGGAAATTGGACTGGACGCTAACAAATTATCAGCTTTTGTAATAAATGTGCAATTTATTAAGAGCCAGGATGGTGCAGTGGTTAAAAGCAGCACTGCAGGCTATTTCTGCTGACTTGCCATCTGCAATTAGCCATCAAAATTCAACAGTTTTATTCTCATTGGCTCAAGGTTGACTCAGCCTTCCATCCTTCTGAGGTCAGTAAAATGAGGACCCAGATTGTTGGGGACAATATGCTGACTGTATAAAACAGCTTAGATAGTACTGTAAAGCACTGTTAAGCAGTATATAAGTCTAAATAGTGATAATAATTCAGGTATATCTGTACACCGACAATTCACCCCTTTCCCCTCCCGATTCCCTTCCCTTCTTCCCATTCCCTTCCCCCCATATCCCATATTTTGTAATTTTTGTTAAAGTTTAATGTTAAATTTTTATGTTATCTGTACACCGCCCTGATTCCTTAGGGAGAAGGGCGGTATATAAATCTAAATAAATAAATAAAATAAATAAATAATAATATTAATTTCAATGCTTTCAATTGGGGGGAGGGGCTTGTGTCTTATAATAAAGATTTTGTCAGAATATTTAAAATATTATTTTTACACAAAGTTTGTTAAAGATTGTTAAAGATTCTAGTAAGCTCGATTTTCTAAATCACTTCTATGATACTTCTTTGATAAGGTTCACTTCAGATTTCAAAACCTAATACTGTGTTTTCACAATAATGGATATTTACCCCAAATCTATTTTTTGTCCAATTCCACTTAACTGACTTCTTGGTAGAAAAAACAAGGAGGAGCTTATTATCCTAACTTGAGGTTTGCAAGTAGGCAAAGAAATGCAATTAAAAGTAATAAAACAGTAATGTGTTTAGAAATAAAACCTACATTTCTTAAGTCTGGAAATTGTAGCTGAAAAAGGTCAGAAAGACATTTAGATCAAAATACATCACCTTATGAATTTTCCAACATTTTCAATCACACAGGCTGGACAAGGTTTTGGTCAACAGGCTGGGCAAGATCTTCTCATAAAATGTCTTCCCTTCTCACTGTTGTTGCAGTGGATCCTTTACGTGGGTCTAGATTACTCTGCAGTGTAACTTACTGTAGAGCAACTTGGCAAGCTATGAGAAGCTACTGCTTTATCTCCCTGCTGACAACCATAGATGATTTAAACAAGGCAGTCACTTAGATAGATAGCAAGAGCAAGGAATAGATAGCAAGAGCAATGGTAGGAAGAGAATGCAATTATGGAAATTAATCAGGAGAGGCTGCTATTTATAATTCTCTGCAGGAGCCTATCAATAGGATTGCCCACCAATACTGCAGTCCAAATGAACGACAGGATGCTGTCACCTCCCCAAAGCCTAAAAGTATATTGAAGATGATTGGTCTAGTGTTATATTTGAATCTTACTCCTTTGACAATGAGATTATGATTTTCATTGACTAAGCAAGCTAATTTAGAGGTTTTGTGGCATTCAGAGCTCACTTCCAACTGAGACAACTGGGAAATTCAAGAGAAAAAAGAAAGAAGCCTGCTATCTCCTGGCATCCACTGCCTAAGGCAATCTTCTCACTGTCTCATGAGAGAATTGATCTTGACCAACCATAATGAGTCCTGATGTTGTCTTTGTTGGAAAAGAAGGTTTTTGAACATCACTAAGTGCCATTAATATGCATGTGTTTTCTTTTTCAAAGTGTGGTATTTATGGTGAGCCAAAGAAAATCTCTGACTGTTGATCTCCAAAGAATGAAAGCTGAGAATATGAAGTATGAAATCTCACAAACATTTCCAAAACTCAAATGGTACAGAGTTGATGCACTTTACTTTAAAAAAAAACCTTCAAATTTAAGCTGTTGTTCAGAAACTGAGGATAAGCAAGTTTTTAATGCATTTTTCTGTTTTAAGATCTTCAGGTAGGCAGTTCATTATAATCCCAGAAAATTGTTACCTATCATCATATTTCCTTTTAAAGGCAAATCGTCTTCTCATTACCAATTTGAAAGAATGGACAAACAAGGAAGGCAAATAAATAATATGACTGCTCTGGGGGCTAATTTTCCCTTACAAAATGAAACAAAAATGCTTAGGAAGGCATAAGTAATGCTCATTCCAGCATACTTTAGCATAAATGTACAACCACAACATTAAATCAATCATACATACTTAAAGTTCTGAAGTGGTGACAGGATTATAATATATACTTTATACTTTTGTTTCTAACTGGCTTTTAAACCTTTTCTACATAGATTTAGACTGCCAAGGTCACTCATCTGGCTTTGTGCTGACAGTGGGACTAGAAATCACATTCAGTTTCTAGCCTGATTCCTTAACCACTATACCATACTGCCTCTCTTTTTATATAATATTTGATATTTAATGAGGGGTTAAATGAAAGTACTCTTGAACGTAAAATAAATGAGACAGATGACAAATTCCTATAACGTGCCAAACATTTGGTTGTACAAGTCTGAGTATTCTCTAAAGCAGAATTCCATAAAAGCCAGATATGAACCAGATTCTTTTTTAAAAGATATACTAAAAATTATGGATTGCATGAATGCATGTGAATGCTTGATTCCTAAGATACACTCAGAAAACCACCACCTCTTGTCTTGAGACCCAGATGCATGTTGATCATTTATGATGCATTTATGGAGCCTAGTCTATGGAGCCTATAGTCCTCGACTTACAACCACAATTGAGTCCAAAATTTCTGTTGTTAAGTAAGATATTTGTTAAGTGAGTTTTGGTCCATTTTTCGAACTTCCTTGTCACAGTTGTTAAGTGAATAACTGCAGTTGATAAGTTAGTAACCCGGTTGTGAAGTGAATTTCACTTCCTCGTTGACTTTAGTTGTCAGGAGGTCGCAAAATGTGATCAC
>JANHFO010003219.1:3753-18213 GCA_032468095.1 Pareas carinatus
CGTCAAAAATCTTGACCATAAAGCATACTTTCCTTGTTTGACCAAGTGGGATGGGTCAATGTAATTATGTAGAAAGACACAGAAAGATAATTGTCAGGTAACTATTGAAATTGTTCCTCTGTGGTTTACACCTTACAGGACTATATTTTACCGCCACTTATTTATTTACCGTATGGCATCTACAGAGATCACACAAACCCAGCAATCACTGATGTGCCCTGTTAATAAAACACATAACTCCCATAAACATCCACTATCAAAACGTTGAATCTCCTTTTTTCCTACAGGGAGATGCTTGAATGCGCAAAACATTGCCCTCGGTCACCATACTACATGACTTTGGATTTCTAATTCGGAGAAAGACTACAAGGACAGAGTATCCAAGAACTTACACTTCCATTCAGCAGTTCCTAACTTGAACCTCTGGAAAGATGGTGAGAACAGAATAGAGAGATCCCAAAGGAGAAATTGGACCATAACATCAAGGTCACCAACCAATTCAACTTAAACCACTGATCTCCCGAAACAACTCCCTCACCTCCAGTGTCCCCCTTCATTTCCTACGGAGACAATACTAATTCTGGAACCTCCATTTCACTTGAGATCAACATCAGTTGATAGCTTGATTCAATACTGCTTTCTAAAGACAACTGTTTTGGTCTCCCAATATGCTCTTCCAGAAGCAGAAGTCACTCTGAAGCCCACATATATCCCCCTAGAGAGAGCTCTGCTCATTTAGAGCTGCCATACATTTCTTCGGAAGACCGCTGTCCTCATGGAGCCTCCATATATGCTTGTGGAAACTGCTACCTCTCTAGAGCCACCATATATTCTCCTGAAGTCCATCAAGTCTCTAAAATCTCCATACATCCTTCTGAAAATGATGCCTCTAGGACAACCGGTGTCAAATGCAAATTTCATTGAAGGCTGCATCAGCATTATGGTTGCCCTCAGGGGATCAGTTGGCATGTAAGAAGACTATCATGTTCGTCCAGGAGTGCATTAGGTCTAAGATGTGGGCCAAACAGGATTAACATTTCAAATAGGAACAAATATTTCAAATCTGCAAAAACTAATTAAAAACAAAAAACAAGCTATTTAGTTTGTTCCCTTGTGCCATTTTGTCTGAGCTGGATGTTTGGCATTTTGCCTACAAGCTCATTCATGTTTGAGGTTAGCTGTGGAGACTTAGGATGGAGTGGAGATGTGCCATCAGTGAGATTTCTGTGTTCACCTTCATCGCAGAAAAGTTGCTCACACAGCATTTGAGCACTTGAAGGTGGAGTTGGCATCATTTTAGGGATGAACCTGGTGAACCGTATGGGCCCTACAGAATCAGACTTTAATTTAAGTGTGACATTGGAATTCTATCAACTCCATTTGGATATTTGCAGGTGATTTCTCCACGTCAACTACAATTGGATTACTGAGCTGTTCAAAATTGAATTTCTGTGCTTCAAAGTTAAATCAACGTGTAAACTCCATGTGAAGTGTGCTCAGTTTATCAGCAAAAGGAGCATTTGGGGACTGGAATGTAAGAACTTGGTGCTGCCCGCTGGGTATGGCCACCAGTGGGCGGCCTCACCACCAACTCTGTTGCCTTTTTGGTGCGTCCAACTTGTCTGCGAAAACGCTGTGTGAAAAACTGGCTGCAAGCACTAAGTGGAAAGCCAAGCGAGCGAGTGAGTTGTCAGAGGGTGGATGAGGGAGGTTGCCTCTGGTCCAAAGGCCAAACTGGCAGTGTGGCTGCAGTGGGGAATGGGGTGGAGGGCGGGAAGCAGGCAGGGGCTTCCTGTTTGACATCCCCTGCCATTCCCTCTGCCATCACAGGGGCTGGGGGGGGTGCGTTAGCTCTGCTGGGGGGGCTGTTTTGCTTCTGCCATCGCAGGGGCCAGGGGACCGCAGTGAGGTTTTTTTCTGAAAGTTTGAGAAGTACAGGCAGTCCTCAAGTTACAATGCTTCACTTAGTGACTGTGGCAAGTTGTCATGGGACTGCAAAAAACTCTCTTCAAGCTCCCTCTTTTGGTGTGTGCGGTGGGGTTCAAGGGGGTTAGAAGAGGCCGGCTTGAAAAGTACAGGCAGTCCAACTTACAATGCTTCACTTAGTGACTGTGGTAAGTTGCTAAAAAGTTTCCTCAGACTCCTCTATTTGTGTGGGGGTGGGGTTCAAGAGGGTTAGAAGAGGCCGGCTTGAAAAGTACAAGTAGTCCTTGACTTATGATTCTTCGCTTAGCGACCCTCTTGAACCTCATCAAAAGACGGAGCTTGAGGAGAGACTTTTTTGCAGGACCATGGCCACTCGCCACAGTTGCTAAGCAAAGGGTTGTCCTGAGTCCTTCGGGAGAAGGGCGGTATATAAATCTAAATAAATAAATAAATAAATAAAATAAGTCAAAGGACTGCCTGTACTTTTCAAGCCGGCCTCTTCTAACTCTCTTGAACCCCACCCCCGCACCAAAAACACGAGTCTGAGGAAAGACCGTTTTAGCGACTTGCCTTGGTTGCTAAGCAAGCATCATAACTCGAGGACTGCCTGTACTTCTCAATCTTAAAAAAAAACAAAAACCTCGTGGCAGCCCCCCCGCCCCTGCAATGGTAGAGGTAAGGCAGCCCCCCAATGCCTGCAATGGCAGAGGCAACGGCAGGGAGTGTCAAACAAGAAGCCCCTGCCTGATCCCCTCCTTCCTCCCCATCCCCCACTGCAACCACACTGCCGGTTCAGCCATTGGGGTGGAGGCAACCTCTCTCCTCTGCCCTCTGACAGCCCATTTGCTCACCTGGCTCTCCATGCGCTACCTGCAGCCAGCTTTCTGCGCAGCCAGTTTTCAGCAGAGAAGTAGGCCACGGAGAAACGACTGCACTCAGAAGGCAACAGAAAGTTGACGATGGTGAGAAGACCACCCCCTGCTGGCCACATTAGACTGGTGCTGCTGAATCATCTTAGACCCCTTTGGAGAGATCTCAAGTTCTCTCCTTGTCTAAAGAGGAATTATGAAGAGCTGGTCTATTCGCTTGCTCTCCCTTCTGCCACTTTCTTCAGTTTGCCATTTCCTCCCTGGGAGTCTCTACATCTTGTTAATTTCCATATTCCATCAACTATCGTTTAAAATCTGACCTTTTCAAACATGGTGGGCCAGACAGAAAAGATAACTAGATGAGCTAATTTCACTTGTAAAGCTACATTAAGAGAATCTAAAAGAACACATCCTCGCATATCCTTATAGCTGAGAAGCTTTTCTGAGCCTGTTGCCCTGCCCATTATTCAGCAATGGATTTGGGTGTCTGTTACTGTTCCCTTGGTAGCATCCCAGTCTCCCAAGGTCTTTCCCACATACCATCACAGGAACAGGTACAATATTTATTTCACGTACTAGGTGAAATTCATAACTCCATGTGTGCCTCAGCCTTTGTCCAGGGTTCCCTCGCAGGACGAATACTCAGATGATGAGGATCCCTCTGCTCTGGCTCCTCCACCCTCACCCACAGCTGCCTTGTCAGTTCCATCCTCTGCTTGTATGCCCTCCCCCACAGCTGCCTTGACAGTTTTAGTAGGGGAGGAGGAGGAGGAGCAGTAGGCAGGTGCTGGCGTAGAGCCAGAAGCTGTCACAGGTGGAGATGATCTATTAGATGCCAGAATGTGTAGGAGAATTCGCAGAGAGGCTAAGAGGGAGATTGCAAGTTGATCAGTTGGGCATCGCCAGAGGCATGGCAGATCGCCCCCACCCTCTACAGAGGCTTGAAATGAGCCGGTATATATTTTTAGTATTTTTAAAATGTCTTATGTTATATGTATGTTTTTATATGCCTGGAAGCCGCCCTGAGTCCTTCGGGAGAAGGGCGGGGTATAAATAAAATTTTACTTACTTACTTACTTACTAATTAGGCAGTTGCTAGATCCAGCAACTGCATGAATTGTAGCTTGTGCCTTGGATTCCTGTTTCTTGAATTTGACTCAGCTTTCTTGGACTTTGACTAACCCTGACTCAGCTCTCTTGGATCCTGAATAAACTCTGACCCGGCTTCCTTTGGACTTGGATAAACTCTGTTTGCTTCTCGGTGTTCCTGACCCCAGCCTGGCTTAGGACTACTCTCCAGTTTGACCTGGTTTGGACTTTGTGATCTTCTGGCTCTTGGCCCCTGGACTGTATTTGGCCACCGTTTAGAGGCCAGGTAAAGGAAATACTTAACCCCTTGCTCCATCTAGTCCCTCTGCCCAGAACACTCCGTTTCATTATATGTGGATATCAAGTCAGAAACTTGATACATTTCTGTCTGGTTACATTTGAACCAAACACTCTATTTCTTTATACAGTAGTGGCATAAATCAATTTTCTTCTTGCAATGTCATAAGCTGCTCCACAATGCTCTCTGCCAGTAGGAATGATTCAACAATTTATTGCTGGAAAACTATGTACAATGCCTAATTTTCTTTTTAAAAAACCCAGTAATAATGGCTGGTAAATCACAATGCATTGTCATCAGATGAGCATCTTAATGCATGTTTTATTAAAGGCAGTGATCTGATCATCAGCTGATTTGAAAAAGTGATTTTCACGTATAGGAGCTTGGATAATCAAAATCGCAAAACAGATTTTCAGATTTTTTATAGCAAATATGTAACATCAAATGCTTAATTCTTTGCAAGTGGTAACATGCAAAACCTGTTCTAGACACTAAGGGTTTAAGTCACGTGAGCATTTTACAGCAGGATAAAGTAGTCAACAAAAAGCTTCAAAAGAAGCTAAACCTGAATATCAGAAATAGTACATTTAGAACCAAATGCATCCCAACAGATATGCAGTGTGATTCCTCTTTCTTTATTGGTCACCAGAAGGTAAAATAAATAAATTTATCAAGTCTAATGCATATTTGGTAGGTGCAATGAATGTTTTATCAGTTGAGGGAAGAATAAACAATTCCCAGTTCAGTTTCGGCTCTTTATGGGAGACAGATTATGAATCACTTGTCTGAATCTGATTAATTTTGTATAGTACATAACTTTATGTACTTTATTAGTGGTGAGACTTTTAGCCGGACTCTTATCTTAGGTACATCCTGGTAAAGGCTCTTATTGACAAGAACCTGTTTTCTAAATGATGCAAAGCCACCAATCTCAGCCTTACTCACCATAGCAACCAATATCTTATGATCAACATTATTCTATTTCATGGGCTAGGTTGCTATAGCAAAGTGCCTGTGTCATATTCTTAGGTGATAAAAGGAAGCACTTTACTTTTTACTAAAACACATATCCTCAAAATGAGCAAGTTTAATCCCAGAAATAGCCATTTTAAACTACATAAAACAACTTGTAAAGAATTAGCAGAAAAGTTTTACTGACAAACTATCTCCAAGAAGAGCTAGAGGTAAGTATAGTATTTTCCTTCAAATCTTTGTTCCTCATAATACACATATTCAGACCAATCAATAGGAAGGATGATCAGTGGTTCACTTGTTAAGTGAAATCATTCTCAGTGTTGAAGATTTGACCACAGAAGAGACTGGAGAAATTTTTTAAAGAAGCAGAATTTGTAGCTTAAGGAACACTTGGTTACAGGCTAACGGCAAAGATCTTCGCATGAAGAAATAGAGAAGGAACAGATCCTCCAATCAATATATCTGCTAGCGAGCTCCTTCAGGTACAAGCTTCCTAGCACATATATTGATTGGAGGATCTGCTCATATTGTTTCATGTAAAGATCTTTGCTGTTAGCCTATAACCAAGTGATCCTTTAGCTACAAATTCTGCTTCTTTAATAGGCACTATGGTCCAAACATAGTAATACCGTAATTCATTATATGGTTTGCTCGAGGTTTAGTATATTGGGGAAACACATGCACTGACTTAGGAGGCATGGTTTACAGCAGGATGATGTACTCTTATTGTTCTACAGATCTGACTTTTTAAAGGAAAAAAATGAACTAGACTTCTATATGTGCACTTATGGCCCATTAAGAGTGAGTGGCCTCGGATTGCTGCTTTGAAATATGTATGCTGCTTAGGCCCTAGCAATATGAGATCAGCTGGAACATTTTCTTTAATCTATTTCTCCTTCTCAGGGCTGCTGTGATGCTTGTAAATCAGCCAAAGGCCAGCTTTGGGGCAGCTTGTATTTTGTTTCTGTCCTGATCATTTTCTTTTTTGTAACCAACTCAGTTAATACAATACTATAGCTGTTAGGATGTGCTTACTTCATTCTCAGACTGCACTGGAGTCTATATGACAGCCCAATTGTTCAAAAGATACAGTTAGGACAAGGTTAGACTAGAGAGGAACAGGATGGTGCATGTGAAAGAATATCCTCTGAACGTTGCTCACCAAATATAGTAGAGCATCTCTTAGCACTAAGCTCTGAATGGCTTTGCTTCCATGCTATTTTAAACCACAATTTATTAAACTGTAAATGGTTAGGTGTACAGAACAGACTAAGCTGTAGTGCCCAAATCCAAAAAACTGCATTGTGGTTTAAGACTCCACCCAGTAAACATTTGGTTGAAATTTGGCCTTAGTTCCCAAAGATTGGGAGGCAGGGCACTGTCTGCAGTGGTTTTGCTCCTTCCCGAATGGGCAGATTCAGTCTCAAAGTATGGAGGAGGAGAAATTAACCCATTGATTGCTCCAAAGTGGGATGACACAAGGTTATTTTCTGCTGCTTAATGACTACACAAGCTGATGGGAGAAGTCATCTATTAGTTTGTGATGGTATAATCAGGTGCTCCAGAGCTGCATCTCCATCCCAGTCCAGACATGCACTGGAAATTCTAATCCAGTTCCTGGAGACCATACGTATCTTTATGGAGAGAAAAAAAAATTAGGCTGAATCTCAGCAAGACTGAACTACTGTTCATTCACTACTCCTAGCCATCTGGATCTGTTCACTCCAATGGTGACTTTGGATGGGATAGCACTCTCAGTGAAGGAGCTGGTCTGTGACTTGGGGACCCTTCTAGACTCATGGCCAGATAAGGCAGTTGGAGGCTGTTGTTGGAGGAGCCTGGTCCAGAATTGCTTGATGTGCTGGCTGTGAACGTTCCTGGAATTCTGAAAATCTTGACTCACATTTGATACCTCCCAATTAGATTACTGCAATACATTCAACGTGGAACTGTTTTTGAAGGGTACTCAAAAGATGCATTGGCTTCAGATGCAGCAGCTTGCTTGTGGATACAATTATTTATACATAGTATCAGTGTTGGGGGCTCTGCACTGCAAACCAAAGGATCCCAGATACTATTCAAAGTGGTGGTTTTGCCCTAAAGCTCTCTATTGCTTGGTTCCTAAGTACCCACAGGACCATCTGCTTCTAATGGATCCCACCCACCCAGTTTGAACAAACTGGTAAGAATATTAAGAATTATTTCCATATAAAACATCTAGCAAGTAATGTAGGTTTTTCTGCCTTATGGAATAGGCTCTTACCAGAAAAACGATGGCAATATTGCTTCTGAATTGCAGGAAAACCATAAAAACAAAGGTGTTCAGGGTGGTTAAGATCAATCCTTGAGGTCCCTACTATATCACATAATATTGAAGGGATTGATGGTGTTAATGTATTGCTATATTTGCTTTTATTTTGATATTTTATGACTACATTGTTTTTATTGCACACAAATCTATGTACAGTACAGTGATATAAAATATAGTAAATGTACATTTATTTGCAGAAATTTGGGCATATCACAATGCTAAGCACTCGTTTTATCTTAAAAGAAAAATGTTGGATTTAAAGGAACATTTTGTTTATAGCTATTTTATTTTGATCTTGTTTGATTCTTTGCAATGTTCTTACAATATTTGATTTCACAGCAGGGAGTTTGTGTTTCCTCACTTATATTGTAGACTCTGGATAAAGTCTGCAAAGATAATTTAAACTTTTCTTCAGGTTATGCATAGTATATACCATTTTTAAATAATAGCTTAAATCAGAATAACAAAAAATCTTCCAAAATAATTTTTACCCTAATAACCTGAATTTTACATATATATATTGGATCACACACTGACCCCTCAATTCCTAGTCAATCTTCAAAGCTTATAAATGTGACAATGTTGGACACTCTGGAGAACATTAAACTTTTAAAAACCATTGTTTGCAATGTTTTCTTACTCGTCCAATTAACAAACCAGTGAGTAAGGAGGATGCTCATTTACAATCTTCTACCCTGGCTACCGGCACTCTAGTGCCTGCCCCAGGATACTGTGGCTCACACAACCGTAGGAAGGAATAATGGAATTTGTACTTAAATTCTGGAGAGCGTCAGGTTGGGGATAGCTGCTATTCCTTTGTGCGCTTTCCTATTCATCCTCCCTCCCGCCTTCTCCAACCAGGCGAGTGCGGATTTCCACATCCCATTGACTTCACAGAGAAGAGGCCCCGGCAGTAGAGCGAACACAGCGGCACGTCCAAGCTACGCACAAAAAAGGGTCCTTAAAAAAAAGAGGAAGGAAATGGGGGGAGCGCTGCTGAAGGACGCCTCGCTCAGGAGAGAGAGAACCAAACCTGGCTGGAATATTTACCTCGGGAGGAAGGGAGGGCGCGCATCTCCTCATCCCGGCAGAGGAGGAGGAGGAGGAGGAGGCATTATTTGCTTGGAGGAAGCAGCAGGCTCTAAAAATAAGCCTTGCACGAGGCGATTCCCTTCTCCCAGCTCGCTACACCCATTTCCTCCCCCCCCTCCTCCTCCTCTTCCAGCCCCTCTCCGCTCTCCGAAAGCCCAGGCCCGAGCGGCAGCAACACAGCAGCGGGCGGGGCCGAGGGAGAAGGTTGCTCTGGGAGTGATTGGCGTGTCTCGCAGCCGACCACGAGGTCGGAGGAGCGGGGGAGCCGCGGCCGGGTGCCAGAAGGTTGAGCAGGAGCGCCTATCAGCTGCTCCGGGAGGTTGCGAGTGACGAGTGGGCGGCGAGCGGCGTTTGGGCGTGTGCCGCCCGCTGCCTGGGGCCGGCCTTGCGCGCACACATTGTCCAAGGCGCCGTCACGGCAGCACCCGGGCGGAGCGGGCGCCTAACCGTTCGGTGCCAATGCGAGGAGGGCGCTGCAAACACGGGGCTCCTCCGCCGCCAAGGTGGAAACTTCGCCGCTGTACCGGACCGACGGAGCTTTGACTAAGAGCAGCCAGCCTTCTGTGGAGGGGGGGCGCGCGCGGAGTCTCTCGAAGGCGCTTTTCTCTTTCCACTCAACGCGCAAACTTTGCATTTCCTCGCACGCTTCCTTTTTTTTTTTTAAACGCCTCTAGGAAAAGGCTGTTTCACTTTTCTGGTTGGCCAGGAAAACCTCGCGGGCGATATAACTAGTAAGTAGACCTTCCTCCTCCGATTCTTAATGCTGTTTTGAGGGAAGGGGTAGAAGCACGTTCTCCGAAGGTTTGCTTCGACTCACCTGTGTTAAGTAATCCCCTAGCAGCCCTCGGAGAATAGGAAAGGCGGCGCCGAAGCGCCCGCGGTTCTGTGGGCGTTCTCCGGCTCAGCAATATTCAAGGTGCGGAGTGTGAGAGCCAGAGGTCCTGCGGGGGCTCCCACAGCGCGCCCAGTGGGGCAGCCGTGTACGGAGCTGCTAGTTGCAGCGCTTAGCTTCGATGAGCCAAAATGGGGGAGGAAAGGCGGGCTGCGCGTTGGAGAACGTCCCCTTTCCCTGGATCTTGGCTGAAGCCGCAGCAGTTGTAACCCGAATCTCCGAAGTGGGGTGTAAAGGGCGGCCTCCCCCTCCCTCCCTTTCCCTAGGTTACCAGCATCCTCCCCGCCACCCTCGTTTCTAAGTGGGAGAGGATTGGAGGGGTGTCGGTTTGGGAGGTGGCGCTTCCCTCGGCCCAAAGCAACGTGGGAGGCGGTCGTCGGGGTACGAGAAGGAAGGCGCCGCGATTGCGTCTGTCAGGGGAAGGGGCAGTCTCGGGTGCGAGGAGACGGCTGCTACGGGGTGTGTCTGATTGTCAGCCGAGGGGACGCAAGGGAGGTCGTAACGAGGCCGGAGGGTGCCTTGGATTCTTCCAGGCGCGTGGGTTTCAGTCTGAAGCGTCGGGCTCCTCCTTGTTAATCGTCCACTTGTGAAATCCGAATGCCAAAGGGCATCGCTAGACAGGGGTGGCTCTCCGGCTTAAGAAAGCCCTGCGTGGAAAGCGGCGCAGAGGGGCGAGGCGTGTCCAAGGATGGTGTGTGACAACAAGCTCTCCGCCCCCCCCCACTCCCCGCGATTTCCCGGTCTTGCAGCCGCCGCCTCACGCGCGAGAATATTGGGTTGTGGACCGACACATCTTGGCGCGAAGTTCACCGACTCCAAAGCTGGGAATTTTGCTGCCCTGGAGAATCGGGTGGGGTTTTGGGGGCTCCGGAACGGGAGGGTGGACCCCACCACCTGCTTTGCCTGTCTCTCTTCCCAGCTATATTGTGACTGTGGTTTCTGTAAACACTTCCTGTCAGCGCCAGGGATGGGGTGGGGTGGCGGTCGAATAATAGGAGTGCCGGTGGTTGCATCTTCTAGAAGCAACCAATGCTACTAATTGTGATATTTTCTGTAGCTGTATATTTTCTGCTTTTCCTCTTCCAGTGGTGTTCCCTTGGAGCCTTTTGCCAAATCTGTAGGTAGTTGTGGGTTTTGATTGCACTTTTCTTTTTCCTGCCATTCAGTTGCAGTTTAGGGAGTGGTCTGAGAGGATAGTGAAGTAAGTTTTGTTCACAGCAGCAGATGCAGAGGGTAGATTATTTTGGGCGTGTACACACATGAATAATCCGTATTATATAGTTTTGGAAGACTTTGACAGGAGAAGGCCCCGAGCTGCAGCATTTCATGTGGAAGGGTCCTTTCTGCCCCTTTGGGATTCTTAATCCTTTCCTCTGATCTTCTGTTACTTCCCAGCCTGTAAGTAGCCTTTTGTTATGATTGGGTACTGATTGAGGTGGGGTTAACATGGCTTCCTTCCTCGCTAGTTGATGCCACTCCCAGGTTTGCAAACTGTCACTTGAAAATAGGTCCTGGGAATGCCTCCTCTTGGTTAATGGGAAAGAGATCCCCAGTTGCTTAATTTCCCAGGGGCTTCAATAATTCAGTGCTTCATGGCTGTGAATATTGTCTTCCCGTTACCGTGTAAGCTGGCTTGTTTTATATGTGCCTGTGTGTGTGCATGTATGCTGTATTTTAAAACAGGTTGGTAGTACTTGAGTGTTTTAAGTATGTTTTCATCTTTCCTTGAGCTGAAGTGGAGGGGAATGTGTTTATTCCCTTGGGAAGCAGGTGGGAGAGGCTCACATCCTGTTGCTTTAAGACAAGTCATTTCTAGGCAGCAGGATCCGACCAAAGCATGCACTGGCTCTCTCTCCTAAACCTGAGCCCACCTGCAAGTCCCACCCCTGGAAACAGATTTCTGCTCCACTTATGTCATAATGTTCACCCTGAACATTTAGTAGACCATCAGTCAGATGAATTTTTGGAAAGGGCTTCCTCTAGGAATGTTAAATAAGGCGTCATTTAACAGCAGTGTTGGATAAAGGCTCAGGAAAAATGAAGCTACACCCCAAGTATGCAGTTTTTCTTTTTCTTCCTAGCCCCCCCTCCTCACAAGTGCAGGGTCCCCTTTTTTCAGATCAGTCTACAGTTGATACTTTGGTTGCTACAGGAATTGAATGATCGGCTTATCATCTGAATCTTGACATCATAGGCTAAGAGAGAATGACTGGCCCAGAGTTACCCAACTGGATTTCATTCCTAAAGTGGGCCTAGAATTCACAGTCTCCTGGGTTCTTGCCTGGTGCCTTAACCACTAGACCAGACTGGTTCTCATATCCCTAAGTGTGCAAATGCATGCTCGTATTCCCACAGTTCTCAGACTGAGTCCCTATGTGCCTCCATTAAGGGCAAGAAATGAGTTTGTGAGTGACAAATCCACTTAATTAATTTGTGAACACCGTCTTTCTGTTGGTATTGCTTAGAAATAATTAACAGAGAATGCAAAACATGTTGAAAACCAGTTGAGGTGATCTTTGATAGCTGAGTAAAAATTGGTCATTATATTGCAACAGTTTCACATTGACAAACTCCTTGGCATAATGAAGGATGTAGGAACTTGGCTGGAGGGATCTTGCTTCTGTATAAAAAGCACAACTTTGCCCTGCTTTTTAAATCCCATCCTTTAATCCCAATTGGTAATTGAAATTTCTTGATGAAAGGAGGTATTTCCATAGGTGTAGTTGAATTGAATCCTAACTTGAATTGCCTAGATACCGTAGTGAACATTTTTCATTACTGTAGTAAAATAATAGCTAAGACTACTATTACTAATTTTATTTTTGTACTGCTCTTCCTCCTCCAAAATCATATATTGATATTTGAACATAGAAAGTCTGTTCATTTTAAGAGAAAAGCAATGAAAGGAATTTCTTTTTTAAAAAATGGGGTGGTGTAAACATTGACTTCTCATAACTTTATATGATGAACATTATAGGGAGCTTTGCCCTAATATTATGTATCAATAGTTTTATTGAAAATTAGTATGAGCGCTTAAGCCTCAGATGGAAGACATATGAAGTTATTAAATTCCATATGCACTAAAATATTTGCATATTTATTTGATGTTTTTATTGTTTCAAAAAAAATGTTTTTTAGTTGTGATATTTTTTTAAATTGTAAGCTGCCCATAGTCATTGCCTGAGATGGGTGGCTATAGAAATTAAATAACTAAATGAAAAGTTTGAATAATGAAAATTTCTTCAGTAGAAATGCTAGGAGATGAATATTTATGAACAAAAGAATAAATGTATGGCTACATATTTACTGAGTTTTTAAAACTGCAAAAGTGGAATTCATGCATGCTTCCTAAGTCCTAACGTGACTATTGAACGTAGGCTAAATAGGATGTGTAAACCTAGCCATTGTGGGTTACGGTTCATCTTCATAACTCAACTAAAATGTTCATAATTATCGAAGCTTTTATGGAAGTGAGAAACCATGAAAGGAAAAGGAAAAACATGGACACCAGAGAGATCATTCCATACCATAGGGGATGAAAAATTATGTAAAAACTTTTCAACCAACTTTTCTTTGGTACGATTGGTTAAAATATTGATGGCGTTTTACACACAATTATTACACTGCAGAAAAAGTTTAAGTTAATTAACTATCATGGATCAGATGAAATGTTTGCCTAGTTTAGTGTTCTATTCCTACACTTGCCAGATAATTTTTTATGAAGTGTTCTAAAGCAGGCGTGGCTGTAAGAGGACCTGGGTGGCTTATAGTCTCCTGTCACAGGTTTGAAAGCCATGCAGTTTCCAATATTAGTGGTACTACATGGCTTGTAATGAATTCCAAAATTTTGCTTCCTGCAGGAGAAGTCATTGTTGTTCTGTCTGTTCTGAATTTCTCACCTTACAGCTTCATTGGACAAAATGAAGTGAAGTGTTTTTTTTATTCTGAATGGAGAAGAGAAGCATGATATTAAATTTTCTTTTATTTAATTGGCTTCTATTTAGGCTTTTTGCTTCAATTTGTTGATTTTGGTTGCCATTTTCTAGCACCTATATACTTTAAAGGTGGATTGATTAGACATTTTTGTAGCATTCACTGCCTAGTTGTGCTATATAAGACAAAAAGTCATTATTATATTGCTTTCCTAATTATCATCAAAATGTAATATGGGTGCTTCCCGACTTACAACAGTTCACTTAGTGACCGTTTGAAATTGCAATGGCACTGAAAGAAGTGACTTATAACCCAGTTATAACTGTTGCAGCCTTCCCATGGCCAGGTGATCAAAATCCATAATGCTTGGCAAGTGTTTCCTATTTATGATGGTTGGAGTGTACTGAATTCCTGCTGTATCCTTCTGACAAGCAAAATCAATGGGGAAGCCAGATTCACTGTCAACTGTGGCAAGAAAGGTTGTAAAAATGGCTCAAAACTCTCTTAACAACTGTCTCACTTGACAACGGAAATTTTGGGCTCAGTTGTGGTCACAAATTGAGTACCTGTATGCCATTTTCTGAATAGCTGGACATGGATTTGATGCTTTCATTAGATTCATCCACTGCTATCCTCGGAACCCAATCAGTCAGCAATCCAACTCCTATATCATTTTTTTTATTGCATTGGACAAGCTTGTTTGTACTGAATTGGTTGTGCCATTTTAAGACAATTACAGGTAGTCCTCGATTTACGACCATTTATTTAGTGACCATTCAAAGTTATAACTGTGCTGAAAAAAGTTGACAGCGAATCTTCACACTTACGACTGTTGTAGTGTACCTGTGATCACTTGATTAAAATTCAGACACTTGGCCACCAGCATGTATTTACAATGCTTGCAGTTCCCCAGGATCATTATGATTGGCATTTATGTTCTTCCTAGTGGGCTTCCAAGAAGAAAAATCAGTGGGAAAAGCTAGATGTGTTTAATGACCGTGTTATTTACTTAACAAGTATGGTGATATGCTTAACTACCCAATGTTGTTGTAAGTTGAGGACTACCTTACATATT
>JANHFO010003219.1:56543-72589 GCA_032468095.1 Pareas carinatus
AATTTCACCTTTTAAGTTGCATTACTGAAATAAATGAACTTTTGCACAATATTCTAATTTTTCGAGTTTCACCTGTAGGTCACAAAAAGTAAAAATTGGTTCATTTCTGTTAATTGATGAAAATACCTGTTTCACTTTTACTATTTGATCAGGTTTTTCTCATCACCCTGGATCCAGGCTGACTTAATAGCAGGATGGCTTACTGCAGATGTTGACTAGATATTGGGAGAGTCCTCTTTGTTTATTATAAAGGCGGTATCAAGATGAAGCAATGAAAATGGTACCACAGCGTCAGTTCTACAGACGCCTTATTCAAAAAAGCTTATCTCTGCTGGAAGAACTAAGTTCCCTTAAAGGGATTGCAACTGGAGATAGGAGCTTGGTCCACAGATTTCCACCCACACAGTTCAAAGAACAATTTAACTAAGTGGAGATCTGAGATGCTTTCTATTTTGTTGTAGTACCTTAGCAGGGCAGGGTGAATTTTAACAGAAATTGATGATAACTGCACTTCTAGCCTAAGGTAGATGTCCAGGAATATTCTAAAGGCGTAACTATAAAGCAGCAAGATTTATTCCTTAACTGTTCCCCTTTGTTAAAATAGCCCATTTTGTCATGGGTTATGAGCTAGCCAGAGAATTTGGCCAAAGCAGAAAGGTAGCTATTTCACAAATTCGACTCTTGGCTTGGGCTCCATCGCTGCTTATAACTGCTAAAAAACCTTAAGCATGTGTTTACATGAAAAAAGGAATGTGCCTGAATTAGGGCATCGGAATTTAATTAATAAACCAGATCAGTTTCAATATGTTGTGGCTGTTAAACAATCTCCTGGTAAACTATGCATAATTATCTGCCACAATGCAACCTCAAAGGGGATTTTCCAGCACATATCTTGTCTCCGAACTATTATTGGTGTCTCCACTTTTGTTCGTTCTTGTTTTATTGACTGTGCATCTGGGCAGATAATAACATGAAAAAACAACTTTAGTTCAAAACTAAAGTAGGATTTGGAGCTTCCCCTAGTGTATTTTAAAACCACAGTTATTTTTTAAAGCTTAATTAAGACATAGTAATTTAGCATAAACTTAACAGCCCCAAGTCTATGCTATTAAACTTCAGCAGGTAGGAAAATTCTGTCTTGAGATATTGGAATGCTGTTAGTTCACTTATATGCCCATGTAACTGAATAACTTTGAGTTGTTTTGTTTTAGTACTGCAAAACCTTTTTTTTAATGGTACAAGGAGTGAAGCAGTTAAATCCACGAGGCCCTATTGAATTCTCAATTCTCATTAATAGTATAGCTGATTTTACAGTGCAGCATCTGGAATACCATGGTACCTATTCCTTAGGAGAAAAGATAGTTCTAATAGGCTAATATGATATAAATGTTTTATACTAACATTCTTCCCATCTAGGTTAACCGACCTTCAGAATTTTATGTCCTTTTTAAATGTTTTGGAAGACCCAATGATTTCCCAACACAATGTCCATTAAATCTGTTCACCACTTTCCCCCTACGTAATAGGATACTTCAGGCCTTCCTCCCTCTCTATTTTTCCAGCAATCTGCTCCCCTACCCTTGCCATTCTTGCTGCACACCTGGCAATCTGCAAAACCACCACCTACCTGATTTTTCAGACTCTTAGTTCATGAAAATACTGGAGCTGGACACCTAAAAAAAACACAATTAACTTTTCTAAACAAATTGCATTGTTACATAATCATCCAAACTTGTGAATCTTTACTGTTTCTGCAAATGTAAATCAGTTGAATTGTACATAGGATTGCAGTCTCAAAAACCAAAGTCTGTCATCTGCATAAAACATGTGCACAAAAAACATTTTTGGTAGAAAAGCACATGTGGGTATTGTAAAAGCATTTTAGTAGAAAAAATGGGCATGCCTGGATTTAAAAACATTTAACTGTATGATAAACATACACTGTCCAGGCTTATCTGCAATATTTTAAATTACTAAAACTGAAGGGGTGAGTTGATAAGTTTAAAAAATGTGGCTACCAAATTTGGCAAATAAATGCCGAAAATACATGACTCAAAAGAAAAATAACCTATCTTTCAAGAGTACATGAATTTTGAAATTATAATTTACAGCTGAATGAAGCAGCCAATACTTAACCAGGAAATTGGCTTTATCAAGGGTTTTTCCCCCTAACATATGCTCGCTCTACTTTTCTATTTACAAAATTTAGCTTTCTGTTCTCTGAACTTTCAGGAAATATTTATTCTTTTTAAATATGTTTTGCTAAACATGCCCTTATTTTTATTTTCTGTAAGTTAAGCCCATGTTGTATCAATTTTATACAGCATGTACAGTGGATATAAAAAGTACACATCCTTGTTAAAATGTTGTTTTTCAGATGTAAAAAAAAATCAGACCAAGATAAGTCACTTCAGAATTTTTTCCACTTTTAATATAACATAGTATACAATTCAGTTGAAAAACTGAATTTTTTTGGGGGGGGGATAACTACAACAGATTAATTTGGTTGCATAAAGCCACACACCCTTAGACTAATAACTTTGTTGAAGCACCTTTTCATTTTGACAGCATTCAGTCTTTTGAGCAAGAGCCTATCAGCATGGCACATCTTGCCTTGGGAATCTTTGGTCACTCTTCCTTGCAAAAGCACTTCAACTCCCATCAGATTGCAAGGGCATTTCCTGTGCACAGCCCTTGTCAGATCGTCCCACAGATTTTCAATTGGATTCAAGTCCAGGTCCTGACTGAGCCATTCCAAATTTTTGATCTTCAGGTGAAGCCATTCTTTTGATTTGGAGGTATGCTTTGGGTCCCTGTCATTTTGAAGGGTGACATTCACCTTCGGCATTTCAGCAGAGGCTGAAGGTTTTGTGCCAAAATTGACTGATATTGAGAACCGTTCATAATTCCCTCTATCTTGACTAAAGACTAATTTCCAGCTGAAGAAAAGCAGCCTCAAGGCACAATACTGCGACTACCATGCTTCACTGTGGGAATGGCATACTTTTGGCGATGTGCAGTGTTTTTGCACCAAACTTAACTTTTTGAAATTATGGCCAGAAAGTTCAACCTTGCTGTCATCAGACTAGAACACATTTTCTCACATGCTTTCATCATACTTGAGTGTAGGCTTTTGCAAAATGTAGCCAAGCTCAGATTTTTCTTTCTTTGCAAGAAAAGGCTTCCATCCTCCAACATACCATACAGCCTGGACATATGAAGAATATGGAGATTGTTGTTGTATAACCAATACTTGCCAGAAATTCCTGCAGCTCCTTTGATGTTGCTATAGATCTCTTGGCAGCCTCAAGGACCAGTTTTCTTCTTGGTTTTTCATCAATTTTGGCAGAGCATCATGTTTTTGGAATAATGTCATTGTTGTGCCATATTCTCTTGACTTGTTGATAACTGTCTTCCATGGTACATCCAATGCTTTGGAGATTTTTTTTTTGTACCATTCTCCTGATTGATGCCTTCTGACAATGAGATCCCTTT
Organism: Pareas carinatus; assembly: GCA_032468095.1. Classification (NCBI taxonomy): domain Eukaryota; kingdom Metazoa; phylum Chordata; class Lepidosauria; order Squamata; family Pareidae; genus Pareas; species Pareas carinatus. The sequence continues at coordinate 60,039 of JANHFO010003219.1, forward strand.
GATGGGCTTGATCAGACTCATTTTAATTGATGGTAGGTGTGTAACTGTTTAACATCGGTTTGAATGTAATCAGTTAACATAGTCACATCCCTACTTATAGTGGGGTGTGCATGCTTGCACAACCTTATTTTTGTTTTATGCCACCCCCCCCAAGACTTCCATTTCAATTGAATAGTACAGCTTTTGTGTTATATTAAAGGTGGAAAAACATCTGAAGCGATTTATCTTGGTCTTGATTTTTTTTTACATTTCAAAAACTTGGGATTTTAACAGGGGTGTGTAGACATTTTGTAGCCACTGTAGGTACCTGTCTACAGACCATACTCTGCCATTTATTTCTGTCCCCACAAAAAGTTGCTGACAAGTATGGAAACAAAGGATGCACGTTGAGTATGCAGTTGTATGCAAAAGCCGAAAAGAAGCTGAGTATTCCAACAAGTAATGGTTTTAAACACACAACTCCAGCAGACCATAAATTACTGGCAGGAAACAAAAGAGGAAAGTATTACAATGGCTTTCACAGCCCCCAGACTTGAATTTTATTGAAAACCTGAGGGCAGATTTCAAGCATGCAGTCAATGGAAGGAAAGCTAAAAATATTTCTGAGCGAGAAGAGTTGGGAGGGGGGGAATTAGAAGAGAGGGGCTTTTAGCTGGCTACAGGAAATGCTGGGAAACTCTTATTTCTGGCAAAGGAGGCGAAAGGTGATCAAACCTTTGCACCTGCCAGACCCACTGATGCCTTTATCTTGGCTCATACGGGTAACAGACCTTCACATTGGCAGAAAGGCAGGTTTACCATTACAACATTTAGAGACTGTTCACTTACAGATTTACTGGAAAAAAATTGATCCAAGGTACCCAAACTTTTGCACGCAACTGTATTACATGTTGCATGGAAAGGATTTCAGGTAACTTTTACATGGCAGCTGTATTGTACAGGGATCTCAAATGTTTTCAAGCTGGGGAACTTGCCTATGGAAACGAACAACCATTACTGGCTACCAACAGACAATTATCCAAAAACATTCCATTATCCTAGTCTCCAGCCTGATCAGATTTTGGTTCTTTTCTCATACAGCTGTGCATTTAAGACTAGAATTCTTAATTTCTGTCGTATATTTGTAAAGTAGCTTTCCTGCTGCTGTGACCCACTGAGCTTAAGCTGACCTCAGTAGTGAAATCCGAGTTTCCAACACTATCATTCATGGTTCCCTGCCTGGCAAGGGTTTTGAAAACAAAGACCTTGCTGCCATTAAATGAGAAGGAATTTTGCAGTTGTCATGTGAATGATACAAGTCTGGCTTTTTCAGAAAGTGTCACAAACTATTATAATCTTCCTACAGAATAAGCCTGAAAACATGAATGTTGTGCTGACAAGCATTAGTTTCATTTTATGATTTCCAAGAAAATGTGTCAATACAACTATAGCCACAAGCAACGATCCAAATTTCCAATGTAATCTTTCCTTGCGGCATCAGCTTGTCTACAGTCCGGTTATAGTGGATTGTCCCATGGCTAAATATGGCCACAACCCACTCTCGATAGCACCAAATCCACAAGATGAGCAGGAATGGATCACACTCGGACTGCCATCCCTCCAGTGATGACATCTGGCTGAGCAGTTTAGCTTACCCATTACCCATACAAGGGAACAGACTAGCAACTTGCCCAATATTCCCAGAGAACAAGAATCCACGTGCAGCAATTTGTTTTAAAGGTTGACTTATTACAACCATGTAAAACACAGCTTCTCAACATCCTGTAGAATCCTTTTGGGCTTTTGTTTTTTTAAAAATTAATACTTTTGCTTTACCTGCCCTCAAGCACAGACATCAAAGAGAATGACAGCAAGACAACATCACCCAGAATTACCAAGGAAGCTGTCTGAGGTGCAAAGAGCAGCTTTTAACATGTGACATTTTAGGACGACCTATCAAAGTGCACAAACAGGGCCTTTTACTGAGCTGCAGGCCGTTCCACATTTCAGCAATGGGAAAGTGTCCAGAACTCGGAGCCGAATCCCTGCCTTGTGCCTGCACAATTCTGATCCAAGAGTTGGAGCTGGTCTATCAAGATTACAGTAGACTTTAAAATGAAATACATCTTAAATCACTACTCTACTTAGAGAATCGTGTGGAAGTTGTTTTCCTGAGTTTCTGAAAGAATACTGTTTCTCCTACTGAGGAACATTTATACACACTTGGTTCAAGGGCTGGTCAAATGTTCAACTGCTTTGTACTAGCAGCATGTTGCACCTCTTTCGAAGTGGAGATGATGCCTTCCCGGTCTTAATAGTGCCTGGGGGAATAAGAGCATCAAAACCAAACCTCAGCAAACTTCCTCAGTTACCTGATACAGGATTATTCTGATAAAAACCAAACCAGGCATTACTGAAATCTAGACAGAAATTCATGTCACTCCTTTAATACAATAACCTAGTTTGTGGAAGGATAGTGTGGACATACAAGGCTGCCACACCTCTAATGCTGCCAGAATACCTCCTTTCCCAGCTAGCCTCTAGCAATGAGAACCCCCCAAAGTAGGTTTTGTATGGTTAAATCTCATGATCTCACTGGAATGCCTGGGTTGGTTCTTCTTCCATCCTAATCACAATCTATTTAATCCTCACTCTTGGGCACTCCAGCTGAACTCCATAGCACAAGACCACACCTGAGAATTACTGAACGTTACCCTCAGATATTTGACTGTTGTGATGAAACAATTTGAACATTTGCTCTATGCTGTACCCCACAAATTGAAAGATGGTTGGACAACTGCAAAGTTCTACTGCTCTCCTCTTATGACTTGTAGATTGGGATATCACCCCAGCAATGTTGTTCTCGTGGAACATGCTTGTTGGTTTAGAGTGGCATGCAAATGGCATTAGGTCCAGTCATGCTTCTTTCCTTTTGCAAAGGCTGCTTTCAAATTATCTTTGGAACAAATGAGGAAAAGGAGGAGGAAGAGGAGGAAGAGGTGAAAAAGGAATAGATGGATTAGGCATTCAGAGGATTTACAGAATAACTGTAGGCATTGCTTTTGATTTCCAAAATGCATTAGAATTACTTTCCAAGAAAGGAAATCTTTTGACCCAGAAGTTATACTGGGAAGCCTTAAGCACTTGCTTCCAGTTTTACTTTGGCAGTTGCACTACTAGAAAATGCTACATCTTAAAGCGCATCTAAAACTATAGTTTATTCAGGTTTTAATAACATCTGCTCAACTGTAATAGTATGAATGTCTTTTCATAATACAGTATGCAGTGTGACACATGCTTACATGTAAAGCTATATTTGAATTGCTAACATAAATAAGACTGGTACAATTTTAAATAATATGCACATGGATGAGTAACCTGTCTCATCCTCTAGGCAGTAACTACTTTCATTTGGGGAAACAAATTTTCTTCTGTAACTTTACGCAAGATTAATACCATTACACAAGATTAATTCCTGCAAGGTCAAATAGCTTTGTGTATATGTGCATTGTTCTCTGGTTCAAAATATTGTCTTCCCACATATTAAATAGGATCCATTATGTCTTGAGAATAAGGATTTTCCTTTCTTGGACTTCACTCCACCTAAAAGGCATGCTGATGAAATTATTTTGTGGGTAAATTGTTTTTGCATCTGGATGTGCTTCAATAAAACTACTCAATAAAAAAATGCTATGCCTTTTGACGGTACCTAAGCAAATTTATCTTCCTTGCACCAAAGTGCCATTGCCCATTCTTTCAAATAATAGGAGCTTCTGGATCTTTTTCAGCAACAGTTCAACATTTTAGTAGGGTGCTTTGCCCTAGAATTTTAAGTCTTTGGTTACTTTTGAAAAAAAAAAGACATCCAGCCAGCAACATGAGGAAGCTTTCATTTTTTGTGTTCTGAGGGACATCAATATTTTCCTACAAAGTGGCATTTGGAGAAAAGCTTATTTTTCTGACCATTGAATATTCCTTTTCGTAATTGGGAAAGTATAGCTCTAATTAGCCCATGAGTCAGCCAGCACTAAGACAACTATGAAGAATGGGGCATGTGTTATCATGGCAGCTATATATGTCGAATAAGGGCCTGTGATAGATATTGGCAATGGGCAGCTTTGTTTTTCAATCACCGCTATTTCCTACCAGGTGCCTCTTTATTGAAAACTCAAACTCTACAGCTGACCCCACGATTCTGCAATAGTCTTGCCCAAGTACAGTGTGTGGGGGGGGCAATCAAAGTCTTCCTATGTCTGTGGAAGAAAATGAGGAGACGACAGCAACCGAAGGGCCATAAGGAAACCCTTAAAGGTGAGTGAAGGGGCTGAAATAGGTCATAAAGTTCCATATTAAAGTGGAAAAGGTCCAAAATGCAAAGTTACCTTCCTATGTTTCACTGGCATAACATCTGCTTAAGGACAAAGTGAGAGACCACAAGCCAGCTGGCAAACAAAGGGTGATGGGAGCAAATCTTGATTACTGGTTATGAAGCACTGCTCTCCTCCTTCTGCAATAGATGCACAAACACACACACAGAAGGGAAGGGGAAAGGCCCAACCAAATGGGCTTTGCTGCTTCAAAAGAAGGCATCTGCATGTCTTCTGCACAGAGGAAAGCATCTTGCCCTTTCAACAATTCTAAACCCTTCCTTGTCCCAGAAATTGGGCATCAGGTTCTATGAGTGCGACATTTGAGCATGTTGGGAAATCTAGACCAACATTTCTTTAACTTGGAAATCAGCTAAGCTTAAAAAAAAAGCAACAACCCAAAAAATCAAAAAGAAAAAATAACCGTAACAAAGAACGTTGTCTAGTCTGGTGCCACCTGGGTAGGTATAGAGCAGAACACAAGATAAAATATATGCATAAATTAAAAACATTCAATTGTACGAGCTCGGATGGAGGCAAGGATTGCCCCTTCCTCATTCCAAATACAAGTGTAAAATAACGATAACATTGAACTCTTTACATGTTCCTGGAATACATCATCAGTACATCCCATCATCCTCAACTTACAAGCATGCAAATTGGAGCCCAGAATCTGAGTGAGTATGCAGTTGTCACCCTTTTTGCAATATGCGCTAGGCTCCCTTTCTTGGCATCTTAAAATAACACTGCATCTTGCCTGTTGCAATTCTTTGAACTGTCCATTAGTTATTCTTGGCAGTGGGAAATGTGTGTCACAGGCTTAAGGCATGAAGGTATCTAATGTGCATCTGATGCTGCAAAATGTCGTCGATGTAAAAAAAGCATGCATTGCAGAATTACAATAGTCTGAATGTGTTATCACACCTTATTAAAAACAAAAAGAAGCATAATTACAGAAGAACCGAAAACTCGGATTATTAAATATTTCTCATCAACCAAAGAGGATGCCCATCTTTTGCTTCTGTTAGATTTAGCTGCTATTAATGCAGCCATGAGTTTTGCATGCTCTACGGAAAATCTCAGCTGGATTATAAATCAAATAAAATCTTTGAATATTTACCCTTGGAACTGCATCCTGAAGAAACTTTTACAACAGTATAGCGGCTAGGGAAATGATAAGCGTGATTAAAGACTCTGCTTTGTGGAACTGTCTTAGCTACCAATATTTTCTCTATTTCTCTCCTAATATCAGTGGAAGAACTGTTTATTAACCAACACAATACTCATGTACGGTAAAGAGTATTTCCAATGGGATGGCCCTGGCATGAGGGCAAGTAAGAGGTCACAACTTCCTTAGGATGTGAAGAAAGTTGCATTGTAGTGCAATTAGAACCTTCTTGCATTCCAAACTAATACTTCCCCTTACAGATCCTCAGTAGATCCATGGTCATAAACATGTTGAGGATTAAGCAAATGTAGAAACATCTGATAGCATATTGCAAACAATCTATCTCACAATCCTGATTTCTGTGTCTGTAACATACGATAAAATTCAACTGAACAAAGTACTGCAGGGGTCTCCTTTCTCTTGAATTAATCTCACCACTGTAAACAAGGATGTGTGATGGGGCGAGAGGAACCAAAGTTTTGAAAAGGCATGCCAAATTGTCTGATTTCAGTGAAAGGACACACATATGATGTGTGCTTGATATATACATAGATGCTATGAAAATTAACTTCCCTGGCATATATAGTATGCACAGCCTCATATATAATAGTATTTAGCTACAGTACTAAATTGAAACAAAAACATTACTATTGCTACCGAAATAAAAAAGGTTTTACTGGCCCAAATTTGGAACTGACTGATTTCTTCTTCCTAAAGTAACTCTTCTGAACCCGCTGCTATTCTGAATTGGGTCTTTTCATTTCTCAGCCGTAAAGGGTTTGGAAGCACTGATGTTTTCAGAAAGTTACATCTGTTAAAACATTCACCTCAGTGAGGAAAAAGATGAGACATACAATTGAAATATTTTGAAGAACAACCCAAATCTTGCAAGAGGCTCTCTGCAGCCTTTAGCTGCCGGCCTGGCCTGATCTGTGAACTTTATCCCGAATTCCTGAATACCCTTTGATGAACGAAGCGATCACCTTCCTAATTTTGCTTTAGGCTCTGCCTTCCTTTCCAAATTCTTATGGAAAACATTATGCGACCCAAATTTCCTCTTTATCAGCAATTCTAGAATGTGACCGATTTAGACATTTGCCCCACAGGGGAAGGGCTTGAACAGAAATTGTTCTCTGAATGTGCTTTGAAAATCCTGGGTGGTACTTTTGGTTTTGGAAATGCACCCGGAACATTTTTCAACCTCTGAATACAATCACCGGCTACTTCAGCTTCCTCAGTGGCAAGATTGTATTTTTCACCATCCGCTGTATGACAGTGGCTGGTCTCTGGCAAAGGTAGAGCCACCTGCTTTTTGCTCAAGCAGTCTTGCTCGGTGGCATAAGCCAAATGAAGAGGGGTGGTAGTTTTTATAATTCTGAAGGGGCTGTGCTGATCCAGCAACACAGGAGATGAAGTAGGCCGGTTCTGAAGGCCTCCAGGCAGCAAGAGGACATCATGGCCAGGCTCAGAAAGGACTGGCACGCTGCCTCCACCAGACAACCGTTTGGAATGGGGCAGCATGGGGAACAAGGTGAGCTGGCCATCATTTTTTGGCACTTCTATCAAATCTGTCACTTCTTGGGATTGCCTTTGGAGACTGTCTATCTCCCCAAGTGAGGCAGACTTGGGTATAGAAGACTTTAATACTGGTGTGCGGGGTTGAGTTTGTGGTGTTGACCCTGCCAGTTTCTTAGAAGCGGGCATGTGTTTTTCTTCCTCATCTTCATTTTCAGACAGGTTATCGTACTGAGATACATTAGAAGGCCGTCGCTGGCCATCCTGGAAGGGAGGAGAGAGAGCGGCAAATGTTCTGTCTCTACTTGGCACTACTAGATTTTCTAGCAAGTCGTGGGGTATCAAGGGACTGTGTTCTGCTGCAGAAGATGCCTCTGTACATGGGGGATGCTGTAAGTCATCTTTAAGCAATGCAGCATCTTCAGATACTAAATCTTCGGAGGAGGAGGTTGTGCTCTCAGGCTCAACAGCAGCTGCATTTTGCACAGAAGGTGAAGAGTCTAAGTATCGCAGGGACTCTGACCTTGTTAACGAAGTTGTACTGCCATGGCTGATAGAAAGGTCTGTTTCTAAGGGTTGGCCTTGCAAGTGGGACTCCCAGGCAGAATTGTTTGTTGTCTGAGCTTGTAGCACAGGGAGAATAATATGATCCCCATCATCTAAAGGAATGTGTTTATTGTCCTGTAAACTGCAATTCTCAGTGTTGCTGCTTTTTAATGAATTATCCTTCTTACTGTCTGAAGCCACATGTTGTTGATTTCCCCCCATTGTCTGAATATTATCTAGTATTATAGGATCCTCCATGGAAGATATTTTATCAGCATTTTCTTCCGCTTGGTGCTCCTCGGTTTCAAAAGTTTCATTTGGTGGAAGTTTTTGGACAGGGCTGTTATGCATACTGGCTAGTTTGTTCTGCAAGGCTGTTCCATTGTGCTCTGGAGAAGCTCTATCGTGTACTGCCATATTTGAATGATCAATTCCTTCATTCAAGCCATGAGGATTTTTATCTGGAGAAGATTGTATTATGACATCTTTATCATTGTTGAAGTCACTGATGGCCATTTTCTGACCATTATTGGCTATGCTGGATTTCACCGAGAGAAGATTTAGAGAAAGTTCCATCCCCAAGGGTGTTTTTGGGAATTCTTCGGATTTTGCTGCAACGAAAAGGTACAAAAGTACAGACATGCATTAGTCTAAATCCAGGGACACTCATGAAAGTTAGTGACATGGATTTTATTTTGTTTAAGTAATGAAAAGCAAATTGGGCATTCATAGCAACTTTCTAGGGACAACAACTACTGGGATTAGGAAGAATAATACGAGAATTGTGTTTTAAGTGTTTTGTTAAACACTTAAAGAGGTATCATGTATAGAATTTCTGGAGAAGAAATGATAGAGCTGATGATTGCGATGAAGAACAAGAAACTGAAAAGTAAACCGGTTCTTTCAACCCTCTTTGAGGAGGACACAAAATTTTTAGATTTTTTAAAATCTCACCTTTTTTATTTTTTAAATGACTCAATGCAGCAAACATACTCATTACTCTTTCCAGGTCCTATTTTCCTCACAACAACAAAGGTGGGTTGGGCTGAGATGGAGTGACTGACCCAAAGTTACCCTGATGGCTTTCATGCCTGAGGTAGGTCGAGATTACCCAAGTTGCGCTCCCTATAGCTGCTCCTCACAAGGAGCTTGCAAGATGAAAGAACTGGGAGACAAGGAAATCTGCCATTTTTGCTTCCGTGACAGTGGAGCCCTGAAAGAGGCAATGAAGAGGAAGGGATGTTGTGCGGTTCCAGGGAAGGTGGCGACCACCCTGGGATTGGGAAGGAACCCCTCAAAGGACTACGAAGTTGGGCTGCGGAGATGTAGTGTGTAGCCGCAGATGAGCTGTGAAGCAAAAATCAAGTGGTTTGAAATTCAAATTGCAAAAAAAGCACAAACTGGCATACAGATACCTGGGTGAGCTTTTTAAAGATTTTTACTACAGAAAAGGCTACATAATCAAAAGAAGATTTGGAATGGAATGATTACCTGGAAAGAGGGGAAAGATGGCTACTAAATACAGAAGGATTTTTGGATTTTATTAAGTATTTGGAATTGAAATTTAACTCTAGAAAAATGAAATACTTAGACTAACATTGAATACAAAAAAAGGGTTTTATTCTCATGTTTTATTTTGAAAAAGTTTACATTCTTTTTGGATTTTTAAGAAACATGTATGACTAAAAAGAAGTGAATCTGCAGTTAGTTTTCAAAAACAGGTGTGACTCTGAGAAAGTGCAGCTGTGATCTATTTTTGAAAACAAGAAAATAAATATTGAGACTTACAGAAAAGCGAAAGTGAGAGATTTTGTTGCAAAGAAACATATTTATAATGGCAAATCAAAAGGAAAAAAATACTCAAAGGGCTTTTTTACAGACTGTGGGGAAAATGTTTCAATGCTATGCTCAAGAAATTCATGTTGAATTTAAAAAGAGTAATCAAAAATTGGATGAACACAAAGATTTATTTATACAGAACTCAAAAGAAAGCAGAGTTGTCACAGAAAAAATGGATGCAAAACTGGATGATACAAGTGAGTTGCATCAAAGGATAGAGTTTAAAGTGCAAAGTTTGGAATACCACATAGAGTTACAAAAAGCTGCCAAGGAAAGACAAGAAGACTTTAAAAAAATACTGCTAATCACACTGATTAAAATAAAGAACAACAAAATTGGGTAAATGAGTATGGAAAAATATTTGAGGAGATGCAATGATTTAACAAAAGTATTTTTGGGATATTGGAGGAAAATAAGAGGAGAACGGAACAGAAGATGGAGAAATGCAGAAATAAGACGGGAAGCGAAAGAAATCTAAATATGGAAGTTGTGGGAAAACTTTGAACAGATAAAAATACTGTAAATGTGGACTAATCTTGAGAACCTTACTGGCAACTTAGGAAATAATTTAAATTATGGGCTTGTTCTGGCAAATTAAAATTTGGATATAATTAAAAAAGGATATTTTAAAATTATTAAGAAGGATAAATTTGGGAAGATGTTATAAAATAGATTATTATTTAATTTGGTTGAAGATATTGAAAATGTAATTTGTATGGAAAATAGATTTGATATGAATGTAAAATAGAATGTAAAATTGTTTTTTCTGGTTAAGGGATAATAGATCATAGATAAATTTTGCCACTGCTTAGTGATTTATATAAAATAATTATAAAAATGCTAATTAGAAGGTTCAAGATGCTTAAAATGGATTTAAAAGTTAATTGAGTGATAATTTCCCCTATTTTATTAGGAAATTGATGATAATGTGATTATATAGTGACTTTCCTTCCTTCATATTTGCTTCTTTTTTCTCTCTTTTCTTTTCTTTCCTCTGTTCTTGTCCCCTTTTCCTCCCTTCTAGAAATTGGTATGAAATTTGAGAATTTTAAAAAGTTTTAGGAGGTTTAAAAGGGAGTTAAGCATTAAGATAAATAAGAGAACTTAAGATGGAAGATATGGAGGAAAACTTGAATAGATGAATAGATAAAAGTATGTTAAATGAACGTAGTGCTGTAACTCTGGAGTTTTACTGCTAGATCAGGATAGAAATTTAATTACCATCCATATAAATGTGAAACTTTTTCTTTTTTTTCTTTTTCTTTCCTTGTTATTGAGGATGTTATAAAATATGGTATTAATTAAATGGGAATGAAATTGTATAGATGGTTAGATATGACTTTAGATATAGTTGTGAAATAATGTGATAAGATTGGATAAGCACTGATGAAAAATGTTTCAAATGCATGCTCAGATGCCTCATGTCAATGAAGAAAATGTAACTATTGTCTTTTTTTGTGTTTGAAAAAATAAAAAAACTTTTACCACAAAAAAAGACATGGCATTCAAGCAAGTTAAGCTGCTCTCTATCTTAACAGGAATTAAACCTTCTATTCATAACAGCGCCTTTTTTTTTAAAAAAAAAGTATAATCGTTCAACTTTGACTTACCTGCAGGTGGAAGATCAAATTTCATTTTACGCAGTTCTGCCATGGATGCCTGCAAATGCTCAATTACAGTATCATCTTCAAACTGCCGAGAAGCAGCGATTTTTTCTTGCAGAAATTCCCGCAGATCTTCGAGGGTCATTTTCAACAAGCGTTCTAAGCAGGGAACAGAAACATCAGCTCAATAATGACACATTATCCTGACACAGTTTCTACTGAATGACATGTCCAGTGCAGCTGATGAAAGATTTTATTTAAATGAAGCATGGTAAATTTTTGTTTATCAGTTTATACACTCATTTCCTGCCTTTGCTATCAAATGAATGTCTTCACATCCATCCCAGCAAGAATTTATAGAAGTATAACTTCAAAACTGTGAAGTTTGTATCAATTAAATCTTTTTACACCAATAAAGCCATTCACAGCATTTGCAGTTATATACAGGATGATTCCAATATTCTACCACTAGGGGGAGTGAAGCTACATTCTGCCACTGGCTGCAATCTGCAGCTTTAGTTTCAACTATTTGCAAGGAAATTTGGCAAAGCACATGTTCATGATATAAAGAATACTATTTTGCATTCAAAAACATGAGTTAAATTCATGTTTTGGTTTAGATTTCTTCTCTCAAGAATATTCTATATGCAGTGATCTTATGTTTTACAAAACAGAGACCTGTGGTTAAACTTTTGCTATGCAAAATCATAGTAAGTGAAGTTACTTACAAACAGTGATTATATATTTTATTTCGTAAGGTCCATGTCTCCTTGGGCTAATGGCCTATTCTCACTTCTGGAATTTTCTAGTCTATCTCTACAAGACCATAAGCTGGATTCTGGTCTGTTATCAGGGATCACACGTGTTTAAAAAGGTAGCTGAGGCTAGAGTGAACAGGCAGGTTGCACAAGTAGCCAGGATTTGTATTTCTGGTTTGGCAGTTCTGTTTTCTTTAATGTATTTTTTTCTTTTTGCAAAATGCTGGCATAAATTATGTCTCGGAGCTGCCATAGAAGATTTTGAGAGGGAGAGATGGCAACGCTTGCAGTGCCAACAGAGGTTTGCCTACCTGTTAAGATACAGGATGCTGCCAAGTTAAACTTCAAAAAGTAAATAGCAAATGTTTACAGTGCCATGAGACTCATTGTTCTGTTTTATAATATCGGATTAAAGGGGCTTCTCCCTCTGGAATTTGTCAGAAAGACTTTTCCATCATACCTGTCCCTTTTTCTAGTTTCTCCAACTGGCAAAGCCCACCCAATGAACAAAAAAGAGGCACCTTAAGCTGGACCTCTCTTTTACAACTCCTCTCAGGAAGATTTAGCTTTCCACACAAACTTCTCTCTAGCCTAGGGGAATAATAAGAGTGTGAATCTCAAGACAGACTCTTTTTTGTTGTTGTTCATGTTTTGTGTACTGTATTCGGTTGGGGAGATCATCTGGTAACCTTCACCTGTCATCCCCAGAGGTCTCCAACCTTGGTCCTTTTAAGGTTTGTGGACTTCAACTCAAAGAATTCCCCAGCCAGCCATG
>JANHFO010003219.1:81733-96956 GCA_032468095.1 Pareas carinatus
AGAATTCCTCTCTCTCTCCCTCTCCCTCTCCCTCTCCCTCTCTCTTTCTCTCTCTCCCTCTCCCTCTCCCTCTCCCTCTCCCTCTCCCTCTCCCTCTCCCTCCCTCCCTCCCTCTCTTCTTTTGTTGGTCTTTATCGCTCATCTTTCTTTCATGACGCCAGATCTGCGTAGTCTCACCGTAGTTGCTGCCCACCATTACCTTATCACAAATGCTTCTAGATCCACGTCATATTAAATTGTTGTTATTCCTTGAGGCCAGTAACTCTCAGTTTTCCCTCTTCGTTCCTTCTGCAGCAGGTCTGAAATTCATTACTTCCAAGTTGGAAAAATCCCCATTCTAAGACCTCGGGAGCTTTTGCCAGTCAAAAGTAGATCCGATTGAACCAGCTAGATCATTGATCTCACTCTGACAACTTCTTTTATTCCGATGAGGAGGGGTTTCACATATGTTTCCAGTCTGCCCTTCCATATCCCTTTAGAAGAAGAAGAAGAAGGACGAAATCGAAGCAGATCGGTGTTGTTGATATTTTATCGACGAGGTTAAAGGTCAGGGAAAACAACACATGTTCCTCTGCTCTTCTATTGATGGTCTCATATCTCCCCAATTTTTTTTTTTAAAAAAAAGGAAGGGGAAAAAAAGAAGAAGAAGCATATGCTCCCAATTTACATATTTACTAATTAAAAAAAGACCAAGCTTCTTGGAAACATTAAGCAGACAATCTTGGGTAACCTTTAGCATTGTGGCTAATGGATATCGCCTGGAAATTTTTCGCAGGAGGTCTTCTGAATAATGTAAATGATTATGAATATGTAACTAGTTAATATGCAGCTACGAAAGGATTATCGTGTAGAGGTTAATGAACATGCTGCACTCCATGCGTTGCGCTGCCTTTGGCACACTCTCTGGCAATCCCTGCGCTGGGGAATCGGAAGGTTTCCGTTGAGCTCTTCTGCTTTCCCCTGCGCAGAAATTGAGGGGGGGCATTTCAGATTTCATTCCCCATTTCATAACAGAGAATGCGTTCCTTAATAATAATACCCTGTTTCCTTGAAAATTAAGGCCTAACCGGAAAATAAACCCTAATGTGATTTTTCAGGATGCTCATAATATAAGCCGTACCCCCAAAATAAGCCCCAGTTAAAATCCTCAGCCCAACAGACGCATTGAGTACCTTATTTTCCCCAAATTAAGACCTAACTAGAGAATAAGCCATAGACTGATTTTTCAGGATGCTTATAATAAAAGCCCTACCCCCAAAGTAAGCCCCAGTTAAGATCATTAGCCAGAATTTTTTTGAATTTTGAATTTATTTAAATTTCTATACCGCCCTTCTCCCCTAAGGGACTCAGACGGATGCATTGAGTACTGTATTTTCCCCAAAATAAAGACCTAACGGAAAAATAAGCCCTAATGAGTCCTTTGGAGCAAAAATTGATCTAAGACCTGGTCTTATTTTCAGGAAAATGTGGTAGGAACAGCACTGATGTAGCATGTTCGGCATTGAATAGTTATGGCGCTCTCAGAGATGAATGATGCTGCTGGCTCCATAATATCGATGACGTGGTTCCGTTGTTACAGGTAGTCCTCGACTTATGACTGCAATTCAGCCCAACATTTCCGTTGCTAAGTGAGACATTTCCTAGGTGAGTTTTGACGAACTTCCTGGCCACAGTTGCTAAGTGAATCCCTGCGGTTGTGAAGTTAGCAACACGGTCTTTAAGTGAATCTGGCTCCCCCTTTAACTTCGTTCATCAGAAGGTCACCAGATGGCATCCCGTGACCCCAGGACACTGAAACTGTCATAAATATGAGTCTGTTGCCAAGTGTCTGAATTTTGATCAGGGGGCCATGTGGATGCTACAAAGTTCGTCAGTGTGAAAAACAGTCATAAGTCCACTTTTCCCAGGGCCGTTGTAACGTCGAACAATCACTAAATGAACCGTTGCAAGTGAAGGACTACCGGCATCGGTCTCTTGTTTTTGTCACAAGTCCCTGTTTCATCGTTCACTTCGGGTTTCAAAGCCATCGTACCTAAGTCAGTAATGTACCTCGCATTGCAAGGTTCATTTTGAACCAGGATTAGAAACCATATTTTTTGCTCGCAAACCATGTTGTAAGTTATAGGGCAGTGATGGCTAACCTTTTAGACATCGAGTGCCCAGACAAGTCGCGGCTAATGAGTCGCGGCTGATAACATCATCGCCTGGTGCCACTACACTCTTTCTGAGCATGTGCATGGCGATGTGACATCACCCCCCGGCGCTACTAGTCTCTTTCTGAGCATGTGCATAGCCCCGTGACATCATTGCATGGCGCCACTATTCCTTTCTGAGCGTGTTCAGCTCTGGGGCGATGCTGGGGCGACTTGGCTCGCGTGCCAGCAGAGATGGCCCTGCGTGGCCACTGTGGCACCCGTGCCATAGATTCGCCATCACTGTTACAGGGTACACCTTAGAAGGGAAAGATACATACATATAAATCAAACCTATCTGTTAATCGTATTTGTCCTTTGTGTTTAGTTTTTAGGGTTGATAGACTTAAGATGATAGAATGATTATCTATATAGCTCTTCATGGGTTTAAAGACAAACATGCCAAGGTGTTTTACGGAATTTGATAAACATATTACTTGCTTTTCTCTTTTATTAAGCTGGAAAACTATCTGCAACCATGATGGCAATTCCAATATCATCAGTCATATATACATCTCACTCTGATCAGATTTTTCATCAAAGCGGGGTTTGTTGGTTGGTTGCTTTCTTTATAAAATAAAAAAGATACATTTACACTGAATTCATTGCATAAAGTACTGTACATAAACTCTCCATAAAAGATACCAAATATTTACGTCCAAATATTCAGCTCTCAAAACAGGACCCTCCCGGTTTCTTCTTCTGTAAACCATTCTTGGTAGCTTTAGAGTCTGCTCTGGAAGGTTTCCCAGTTTTCAAAAAAGCTCTTTAGAGAGACTTGACAATTAAAATGACAAGAGGGAACGTTACAGAATTTGAGAAATCTCTTTATGTGCACAAGCTCTACTCTAACTCTTTGAATTCCACTGATTCCATTTCACTGTTTCCCAGTTATCAGGCAGGTTGAAACAAATTGGTGATTTCTAGATCGATGGTTTTTTTAGACTTGGTAGCTGGGAGTTGACATCCGCCCGTCTTAAAGTTTGCTGAGGTTGAAAAATCACTGTTTGTGATTCATTGCAAGTCTAACTTCTAACGCACCCAGCCAGCAAAGACTATGTTTACTTTAAATAAAAATTTTAAATAATGGTCAAGGGTTTGGGGATTATGAGTAGGGAGACCTGACACCTTAGCCAAGAAGCTCACTGAGTGACTTTGGACCAGTTATTCTTTTAAGCCCAATTTCACAGCGGTTGTGGTGGGATGAAAACTGAAAAAGGAATGTTATGGATCCCTCTTTAATATGGAATGGAACTGTAATGGGTTATTAAATACAACTTGGGTGGCTAGATGGACCTCAGTTGTCCAGAAACTGTATTTCAGATATGAACGCTATCAATTGCTGGATGAAATTTATGGAATATCACAACTGTAATACGTCTTGTGATTCTGTTTGTGATGGCCAAAGGATGACCTTTTCATGAATCCCGAAGACTAACATGACAGAAGTTTATGTTTACTTATATTTGCGCACATATTATGCTTTTGAAAATACGAGCCTATATTTTTATTTTTTGGGAACCTGGCCAGAGTGATGCTGTGATTTTGACCTCCATTAGTCTAAAAATGAAACAGTTTTTAATGGGTTCTTTTAAAGCAAACAGACAAGTCCTTTACAACTATCTTTTGTTTGGTTTTTGAAAAGGTCGTGGAACTGAAAGCAGATGTGTAGATAGTACAAAACACTAGCCTTATCTTGTATGGTGCCATCTTGTTAAGGAGCATGCATTGTATCAAAATCTTGAGTTGAGGATGCTGTAATTTATTCTGTGGTTATCAGTCTGGATTAAGGCATGGTGATAAAGTATGCTGCTTAAGAATGAACATTCCTGCGCCTTTGGGCTGACAAATAAAAATGTATAGCAAGACGCTACTAAATCTATAATGCTGCTGCTCTAGTTTCTGAAGCATTGACTTTGCAGCTGTGTGCTTAGCCTTCTCTTTTTCATGAGCAGTTATCTGTTTTAATGACAGGTGGTCACTAGCTGCCAAGAAAAAATCCAGCACTGGTAAGTGAAAAAACGTTTGATTGCATGCCTAAAATATCAATGCAAATAGCTTATGTGTGCTCTAGAAAAGTGCCCTGCGTATATATTCTTTAGAAAATTAACCAAATTCATATAATACTGTATTTCGGTGCATCGCTTTGACTCTGCTTGGCTTATTAAATTGCACCCGCTGCAATGCCTATGTTATTGCTTTAATTCACCACTATAATCATGCTTTTTAAAACCTACACCTCTTGAAAAAAGACGTTCGGTTATTCCACATTCTTCCAGTAGAATAACTACGTAAAAAGTCTTTTTAAAAAACTCGGTGAATCCCAATTCCATCGATTTATTTTTCCTACCGTTACCAAGAAGACGTAACAGTCCCGATTTGAGTATTTAAATGTCCTTGAGAGACATCCAAGATGTCGCCCTAAGTCCAAGTTTAGATGATCGGGTCTGCTATTTTACAAAGGACTTCCCCCCCCCCCGTTCACTTGAAAGGTTGTTCCAGTTTATCCAATGACTGTGAAAGTGTATCCTTGTTTAAAGCCTTAGGTAAACTAAAGATTTTATAGGAGCACTTTATCCCTTAAACTATTACTCGCTCCTCTCTTTATTGCTTTCAACGTGTTGCTTTTTTTTAATTAATAGAAACAGCCGAAATAAATGGAAGTTTCATATGGCCATCTAATTGGAAAAGGTGCATTCAAAAGTAAACAGTTGTTTATGAGTTACTGAGAAGTAACCCTCCCTCTTAACACGTACCAAATTATGCAACATCCATGCTGTGTTTGCTTGGATTCTACGGAAGGAGCAACGGGGGCTTCCTTGATTATTGTCTGCAGGGTTATTGCAAAAATCACAGCAACTGCCCCCTTTAGTGGAGAGATTAAACTTTTGGTTATACACCATCAAGCATATAATATTTTAAATTTATTTTAAGAGGCTTTTTCTTCATGCCTGAAAGACCTCCGAACAAATAATTTATAGTTCAGACATATCAGACGGTTTGGTTTTTCTGAGGAGGGGGCTTAGTTTAAATGCACATGAGCTGCCACCAGAGCATAAGGAGGAGGAGGGGTAGAGGCTCAAGGCCATCTCATGCCCATCCTATTCAATTGTGACCATCGGTTTGTTAGAAAACAGTTTAAAAGCTAATATGTTGTTCTACTGTTTAAAATTCAGAGGCCGCCTTAATTTCCAATAAGATGGATATTATATTGGCGTCTATTGGTGCTGCTGGAATCAAGCTTTCCTAACACTTTCATACTGCCGCAGAAGCTTTGTCTACCCAAGTATAATATATAATGAAATCCGGTGTACAGGTTTCTCTACAGAGAGCGGTCCTGGGCTCATTTTCTTCCTAGCTGATATTTTCAGATGTTCAGCTGAGCACCCAAAGAAGAGGGGCTTAATTTTTGGAAGCAATTTCACATGTTTCCACACAATTCGCTTCCACTTTCTACCTCAGTGCAAGGAAGTAGATCATAGGAAGAAGGATTCGGAGGTGACCTCCTGCGAGACCACTAGGCCAGCTGTTTCTATATATAGGTTTTCGTAGGTTTTCATGGGTACAGGGATGTAGGTCCAGGTGTGTTCAGATCTTATCCCGTGTAGAGTGAAAAGTCTCTTGGCGACGTTTCACATGCCATCTTCAGGCTGGTGCTTTTGGCTTCTTGCTAAATGATTATGAGACCTTGCTGAAACGTCGCCAAGAGACTTTCCACTCTACACGGGAAAAGACCCGAACACACCTGGACCTACATATATATATATATATATATATACACATACATACATATATACTTGAGATATATATCTCAAGTTCCCTTTCCTTTTAATACTTCAGATCACTCTGGTGTGTGTGTATGTATCAAACATTTTGCACTACTGAATAACTAAAAAGTGTGTTGCATTACAATAACAGTATTTTAATGGCTGATTAATTTCTGACTATTCGTACTTAAGAGAAACGTAAGTTACATAGACTGAAATATTTTTGGAGATCAAACATGATCCTGATTCCTAACATACCTGCTTTTTTCCTTCATAGTTGACCACAGATTAAAAAGAGAGAGAGATTTTACTCCAGGAAATACCAAGAAAATACTCTGACTGAAATAATTGCACAGGTAGTCCTCAACTTAACCATTTGTTTAGTGACTTTTCGAGGTTACAACACTGAAAAAGTGACTTATGACCAGTTTTCACTCTTGCAATTATTACAGCACCTCATGATCACATGATCAAAATCTGATGGACTTGGCAACTGGCATGTATTCGTGGCAGTAGTACCGTCTGGGGCTCAAGCGATCACTGTTTGTAACCTTGTCAGGCAGCTTCCGACCAGCAAAGCCAATGGGGGAAGCCAGATTTGCTTAACAACTGCACGATTCATTCAACAATTGTAGTGATTTGCTTAACAACTGTGACAAAGGGGGTAAAATGGAGTGCAATTCACTTAACAACTGCCTTTCTTAGCAATGGAAAATTTTGGGCTCAATTGTGGTCATAAGTCAAGGACTACCTGTAACGAAGGAAATACTTGAGTTCCCAAAAAGGGTTGCGAAGAGGAAAGAAATGAATGATAAAATGCAGAAAGGCCCACTGATGTCAAAGAAAGCCTCTGCTCCCATAAACAAAAAGCTTTTCTCTAACTCCAACTTCATTCTGTATAAATATAAAGTGGCAAAAAGGATAGGAAAGGATTATGAATAGCCGATTCTCAGGATTTATGTTCATCTACAGTCTATTATACTGTAAATCCTTTAGTTATTGCAGATCCCTCAGGAGCTTACTTCAACAGCTTATGACTTCTATTTATTCTGATCACTTGCTATTGAAACATGGCCAAATAGTAGGTCATGTGAGGAGGATGCGATGGCCAAGATAAACAGAGAGAAACAGGTTCTTAATCTGTGTCACTATCTGATTTTATCTATCCCACTTCCTTTAACTTGTCATATCATGCTAAATTGACCACATTTTATAATGAATCAAGCCCTTCATTTAATTTTAAAACGTCGCTGTGTTACCCTTCAAAACCTGGTTAGTATTAATATTAAGGGCATGAGAATTACCTTTATTTTTAATAGCAATATAAATATTAAAAATATCATAGGATTGCATAATATGATGAAATTGTTAGTCTTTTTACCCACTTCAACTGGCATAGCAGCTCTGACTCAATTCATGGAAATGCAGTGTCCAAACTGGGTTAATATAATGCCACATACATGATGCTGTCTTTAATTAAGAATCTTCAGCATCCAGTTTGTTAGCCAGGCAAATCCTATTACACCACTTGTGTTAAAAATGCATTAACTGTGTTTGAGAACCCAATTCAAATAGCTGATCTTGACTTTTAAAGTCAAATCTTAAAGACTTTTAAAGATGTAAATGTTTGCCTGTACCCTTAAACTCTACACCACGTCAAAATTACTGAGATTTTTTTTAAATGGACTAATTTACTTGGCTTTTAGCTGAAAACATTTATTACATATGACTGCCTTTGCTGATAATCCATTACTTCATTGTTTAAAGTTAACTGTTTATATTGATGTGGAACTGTATGCTTTGTAATTAAAAGACATTTCAGAAAAAAGGCAACCTTGAAAACTGGTTAAAGAAACCAATCAATAAATAATGCAATCTCATTAAGCATTGCTTTTAAAGTCAATTCCATTGTGAATCCTATTATCTATGCTGGTGTGTCTACTCAAGCAGATTGGTAAGTGGTTCCTGAAGATTTGTAAACACAAATTCTTAAACGCTAGATTCTATTCCAGATTACCACAGACATGTCTAAGGCAATATTGATGACAGGTCTATTTTTTTTCTGGGTTGATTTTGCTTTGCTTTTTTTTAAATACAGACCTGCACATGGTGACTTTACTTTTGAAAGGAATGACTCTTGTTACATTTAGTTAACAAAGAAAGCAAGAGTACTCAAATATATTCCAACACACAGGAAAACTGAACAGTCATCTTGCACCCCTGACCTGCCTGCTTTTATAACAAAACCTTTTGGTGGTGTTATGGGTATTTCTCTCATGACTGGGTTGTGACAGTTCTACAGAATTTGTAAAAGGACTGCTCATTGAAGTATTTGATATTCCAAACAAAAATCAAGAGCACCAATAGTTGATTAGGAAGCAAAGGAAAGCTTCTTTGGGGAGACAAGTGTTCAGTGATAGGTGATGGGCAATCAAAGTTCTCCGCAGAGAAATCCTGAAAGGGCGGGTATTGATCTAATACATGGGTGTCAGGCCCAATTTCATTGCAGGCCACTGTCACTGCAGCCACCGTGGCCCCCCCAGAGACCCGCCACCAACACACCCCTGCAATCACCTGTGCAGACCCCACTGCGGTCACCCGCTGCAGTTCCCGTCGATCCCCCCTGTGGCCGCCGATGTCCCCCCGTGGCCAAAGACCTCCTACCCGTGCCACCACCTCCACCTCAAGTGAGTGCCCTGCTTGCCGCCAGGTCCAGTCTGCTGGCCAGATACAGGTAAGACGCAGGCTGTATCAGGCCTGTGGCCCACCAGTTTGACACCTATGATCTAATGCTTCTAAAACCTACACCTAGCAAAAAATGTTGCTATTTGTCTGACACATGAAATTAAAATGGACAGGGCTTCCCCCCCTCAATGTAAGTGCTTATAAACACTGGAAATCAGAGTTAAGAGGGAATATGTCTCTAGACTTTCAGACAGAGGCCTTTTTATGGTGAGGTTATCTACTGGTCATCAAAAAGTTCAAATAGTTTTGTTAAGTGACTTCATCCTTAGACAGAGCTTGAATTTCTCATTAGATTGTGGCATGGGGGCTCATGGTCAGGTGACCGAAACCAAGTACTAGGTACTGAGTTGCAGATCTACATCCTTTTTCAGCCACAGAATTACACTTATGAAGAGTGGCAAAACTGAGATTAACATGCAATTGACTAAATTTACTATAAAAAAAATTATATCTGTATGTATGTACGCATGCATATATATGTATGTGTATCTATATGTGTATATGAATATATAAGTATAGGTCTATGTGCATATGTGGGTATATATATATATAGGTATGTGCATGCATAGGTGTGTGTTTGGTAGTAGAAAAACAGTATATCTAACATAATATAATAGATGTGTCGCTTTTATGTTCATGTACTTTAAAGGAAAATACACATATAGAGGAAATTATACTTAGCGATTGCATAAATAATATATAAGTATTATTTAACATGATAATATACAGTCTGGATTAAGTTTTTCACTTTTTCTTTATTATATAAGAAACAAACTGAAGTTTCATAAGGTTACTAAATCGTTACTAAAAAGTTAAGTTACATAATGAGACCAGGAACCCCAACAGGAGACCCACAGATAATGAACGAGACAGTTACTTGAAACCCCAGTTAACAAAAGAATGCATGCTACATTAAAGTGTTTAGTCTATATCTAAATAATAATGCAATACATGTAATATATGTAAATTTATATGATCTCTTTTCCCCTCCTTATTTTGCTACTGGTATAAGTTATTAACTCTTACTTTGTGGAAAGTAATAAAAAGATTTAAACTTTTTTACTAAATTTACTGCTGTCAATTACCTTTAATGGCCAAAGGTTTTCTCTCATGCTCTCTGTGATGGAAAGTGATTTGTAGGTTTTGGATGGTTATAGTCTAATGTCATCTTAGTCCTGGAATTCATCTTTGAGCACTTTCTTAATTTGGATAATTTTGCTTATTGGACACAGAGAGCCACTTCCATCTTTTACAACATTTCCATACTAGAAACTTGAAATTCTGGATTCTACCAATTCAGGAGGGCAATCTTCTCCAGGTTGGGTATTTGGGAAATCTATCAGCCTTTTCATAATTTATAATTTTAATTTTTGCTAATTATGAACATGTTTCTAAGGCCACCATTGATTCCACAGAAAGCCTTTAGAGTGAAATCTCTTCTTTATTTAGTTTTAGAAAGCCCTGGATTTGTTCATGGCTGCCCAGAAAGGTGACTGAGCTCCTCTTCAAGAAACATGTTGCTTTTATGAGAACAGGAATCCATGTCCCATTCACGTCGGATGCACTGTTGCGTTAAGGCGCTTCCAGGTTGAAAGGATTAGCCGGTGACATCACCGTTGCCCGAGGGACACCCATGGGGGCTCCGTTTATGTTCCTGTCAAGGAGTTGGAACAAATGGTGGAAGCTCACTCCACCACACAGCAGCATTTTGGGTACTAAACACAAGCTTGCTAAACTACAACTCAGCGTCCTAACCACATGAGCCACTGCACTCCCATGTCAACAGGAATGGGAATGTAAAACACAATGCTCAAATGTTGAAGGGCGTTAATATCTTTTTCCATGATGCAGCAACATAATCACAAACAGTTTGGGTGAATATTTATGACTAAAATCACTTTTCCTTAATCTTGGGGTACAGGAAAAAATAATATTGGGTTAGATAGTTGTGTTTATATTTATATTTCTAATGTATGCAGGAAACTATGAGACTAGTTATTTATTTGATATACTTTTATATATACTGCTACGATGGATTATAAGATACTTTACCTCATACTTCCCTTCATTCTCCATCTTAATCTTTTCAATATCCAGTAAGAGTGACCAGACTTGACCTCGTACTTGGAGGGGAATCCCTTTGTAAACTCTGCGGAACATCTATAAATACAAAAAAAAAAAATTGTGATCATAGTCTGATTATCAAGAGCTAACAAAAAACTATTTTATTCTAAATTTCCTTTGGCAGATACAACCCGGCATGATTAACATATTATGCATAGAAAAAAATCTGTGTCTTAACATCTGAAGCACAATTAATAGACATTTTCACTTCAAATATTCTGTTTAATATATTGGATGACTCAAAGTTTGAATGGAAATCCTATCCAAAAGATGGGAGCTTCAGGCAATATGTATATTTATTTACATTTAATTAATGTGATTTTGGTATAGTTTGTCACAAAAATACATCTTGATGAGTTATTGGCAACACTAGCTGGTGTTGATACAATCTGAAAGCACCAGCTGATGCATCACTGACTCCTCCAATCCCAAGACTGAATATGAAGATTTATTTCATTCACTTCAAAGAGAAATTTGTCATTTAAACCAATGTCTAAGATCCTAACGTCATCTCTTAAAATTAACATATAGAATTCAAGGTTGTTTCATCATTCATCGGCCCTAGGCAGTGTTTTATACTTGGGATACTTAAAGAATGTTCCCTTTATGAACTGAAATATAAACCAACATGATCCAAATCCTCCTACTTGCAGATTAAACTGCAATTTTAAATCTGATAATTTTTAAATTTTATTTTGTGGGAGAGCAAATGTAAACACACACAGCCTGGAAATGGACTGATTCACCAATGCACAGTTATTGAAAAGGAGACTTTACTTTGTATCAGTCAGTGCTGATAGGTTGCCACGCATTAACTGAACTGATCTTTATCATAGAGTGGAATATGCACTGAGAATCAATATGATTTTCTATAGGCAAGGTTCAATTGTTGTTTAAAATATTGAGTCATTAATTAGATTTTGGTTTTGTTTTCTTATATTTAAGGTAAAATAGCGTTTACTGTCACTTTCTTCTATGAACACACTGGCACACATTAAAAAATGAAATTCTGATGCCTGCTCTCAAAAGAATAAACATACATGGTATGTATGTGTGTAGAGTACTATACAATCTTCCTTTGTATGTGGGTTCTCTCTTGATTAGATCTTCACTACATGCTTGGGAAGAATAGACAGGAGACCAAACATAGTGTGTGTGTGTGTATGTGTATATATATTTATATATATCTCACTACAAAATGCACAATTATATAAAGTCTGTTAAAATTTAAACTATGAAGTAACAATAAACGTAGAATTTACAGAATACAATATAAGAAACTGTGACCACAAAAAGAAAAGGAACAAAAAACTGAAGCATTCTAGGCTTCCTTGAGAAACACGTACAAAATCTGTATTGTTAGCCAAATACAGTTTAAGTGAAATGTAATGTTTTCCTAATGTGGCCCCTAGCAAAAAAACCTAGCACTTCTCTATTATACATAAAGTAGCCTCTCTGATATTTACTTTCATTCAGTAGTAGAACCATTACTGCTCTTGTAATGATTGTCTTTCCTACTTCTTCACCTGTACCATCACATTTGAATGTTCGGATAATTCAGGCAAAACAGAACAAAATATCTACCTTGGAGATAATTCTCAATACGTAATATGTTAAATAAGCTGGCAAAAGGGTGAACCTGTGGTACAGTGCCTAAGACAGCTGCCTAGCAAGTAAAACCAGCCCAGGTTCAAATCCCAGTCAGGATTTTCAGCTGGAATTGGGGTATGGCTCGCTGATGAAAACATAAGCTAGAAATGGCCATCAAGTTTCCCTTCCTTTTCCAATGAATTTCCTCTGTTAAAAAAATATGTTAAATTATATATATTCTTTCCCTATCAATACAATAGGCTTGGCTTATTCTTATTTTATTATAATAATTCCTTTCAGTGTCCTAGATTTCTAAAGCTCTTGAAAGAAGCATCTTAAATATATTTCAGATTTTAAGTAAAACCTCCTGTTCTGATCCTTCATCATGGATTTCCTTTAGCTGAGATTTTTATTGTGCAACTGCTTGTCTCACTTACAAGATTTTGGTATAAGCAAGTCTATTTTTAATCCTGTTTTCCCATGTATTTCTTCAATATCTGTCCATGGAAAATAAATGAAAGAGCTGTACCTCCCTTTTCATTAGTAGTGCTAGGGGTTGTTCAACAGGAATTCTCAATATTCCTTGAAATAAAGGGACAAGCAAAAAAATGTAAAATATGTCACTGTTTTTACCTTTTCACTGTTTCTATATTTTCCCCACTTTCTTAACATCTTCAGCCATTTGTTCACTCTTTCAATTTCCTGAGCTTTTTGCTATAAAAGAGTTTTTAAAATGGAGAATTTAGGAAGAAAAGGCTGGAAATATAATATCCACGTTAATAGACTATAGACTCATGTGGTTTTTACAAGATAAACAAACAGTAGTTTTATACTGAAGATCTAAGGAATTATTCAGTTTCATTTATAATCTATTCTAAATAGTAGCAATTTAATTTGTTCTGCATTTGTTCATTATTTTGAACCTTGTCTTAAATGAAGGCTGTATACTGTTGATCAACTAGAGACCACCATATTATTGGGCTCTGAAATTATAGCTCTCAAGAGTAAAAATATTACCCTAACAGCTAAATGAGAGATGACAGTAATGCATGAGACATATAGACATTCACTATTATAGACAGTTATTTAAATTAGTAGCATTGAATACCTAACAATGAGTGCTAAGATGAGTCTCCTTCAGTCAAATTTAGCAATAACTCATGTTTCTGTAACAATGTATTTCAGATCTAATCATTAATGCTTAAATATCCTTCTGAAAGCAGCTAGTTATATTTGCAAGATTTCCCAGCTGAATCAACCAATTCCATAGATTTACAATGTTCATCTTTTGAATGTATTTAGAACAGACTATATTTCTTTATAAAAATTATATACATCTTTTCATTTTGCCCAAATCTCAGATTTCCAAGAATTCCAATATTCTTTTTGCTGGGAAAGATGAAAAACTTCCCATTACTCAGAACAATTTTGTTGGACATCTACTTGAGAATGTTAATGATTCAACCAAGTAACTCTTTTTCACCTCTACGCAATAGAGCACAATCATATATTAGAGCTCATATTTGATCAACGTGATGAAACCTACATAAGTTCCACTTTGTTTCATTAGATGTCATCTAGTCATCTCAATCATGTCCTGTTCTATGATTTTTTTCAGCTTCTGCAAACCACTCTAGAGTACTCAAGAATCTCTCAAACACTGTCATTCTCCATAAATGTACCATTTTAGTCGATGTTTTGTCCATGGAAAGGGGGAACTGAGCTGATTTTATTAAATCCGAGATCACCAACAAATAAATTAAAGACCAACAAAGTATGCTGCTCCTTCATACTATCACATCATACTTCTCACACAGAAAAAAAATAAATTAGAGGTATAACCTGCTTGTGATTTGGGAAAGGAATGCACTGAGACAGCCTCACAATTATCACAAAGCGCATGAAATCTCAACTCAAGGTACTTCAATCTTCTCCTCGAGTCTAAGTGACCAGGTAGACTAAGCTACATTCAATCTACACTGCATAACTTATCTATTTATGTCCCAGTAATGAGTTAGTTCTGTTCACCCATCCCAAATCTAATCAGGGTCATGTTGGATAAAAATGTATTTTTTATGACAATGCTTCATCTTAAGATCACACCATGATCATTTTAGTTATATCTTCCTAACTCCTATATTTATGATAGAGATAAATAATATATTTTTTCAATTTATATAATAATCTTTAAGCAGATTATTTTGTTAATAATAACACTCTTTCAATATTTCTTATTAAAAACTGACCAGTCATTGCCATTAATTGTTTTGCAGAATATAAAGCTTGTGGAACTTACCTTTTCCTCCAGAGCACTATGAATTGGTAGCTCATGCTCACTGAAAAAGTAAAAGAAAAAGTCAGACTGAACTAATTTGTGATATAAGAATGCATAAGGAAATGGAAGAAAGAGATCTGAAGTTATACCCAAAAGAGATGGACAAAGATCAGCTGATATTTTTTGTTAACTTGATTTTTAAATTAGAATTCAATACAAACACCTAAATCAATAACATATGAAAGAACCATTATATAGCACATTATAATCATATACAGGTAGTCCTCGACTCATAACAGTTCATTTAGTGACCGTTCAAAGTTACAATAGCACTGAAAAAAGTGACATATGACCATTTTTCACATTTATTTATTTAGACTTATATACCGCTTTACAGCACTCTCTAAGCGGTTTACACAGCCAGCCTATTGCCCCCCAACAATCTGGGTCCTCATTTTACTGACCTCGGAAGGACGGAAGGCTGAGTCAACCTTGAGCCGGTGAGAATCGAACTGCTGAACTTTTGATGG
>JANHFO010003219.1:132289-145258 GCA_032468095.1 Pareas carinatus
TATTAAGAATTCCATAGGAAGAGGGAAACAAAATGGATAAGGTATATAAATAGCATCAAAAAGATCACTAAAATGTCCCTGGAAGAGATGGGATATAATACCTAAGAAATGTTGAGGCATTTCTTCATACATGTCAAATACAGGTTGAGTTCATGGGACTTAAAACACTATTTAACCTTAAACATATTAGTCTAGCATTTTATAGTCTGTATCCTGAATTTTTCAGTAAATGGCATACATCTCTTAATTGATGGTACATAGACAACAGCATGTTGGCTAGCAAGACAGTCTCTAAATTAGAGATGCAAGTTTGCCCAAAACAGTGCAAGCATGATTTGGGAGTGGGTGGGAGTAGGTGGGTGAGGGAATTGAGCTTTCACTGTTCTTTTGACATATTGGCCAATGGCACAAATGCCTGTAGCCTAGATACAAATAAGGTTGATAACCTCGCCTACTCCTTTCTTTCAAATCATAGAAGCTCTTTCCAACAAGACAGCTAGATTCTCACAAAGTTCTAATTAACTAGATTTATTGAAATGAAAAAAAGGCTTAGGTGACAAGAGTCTTGGGAGCTGGAAAAATGTATCCCAACAGCTCATTTCTAATAAGTTAAAACAGAGAAGGTTTGATTCTTTTGTAGGCTAAGTCTTGAAGCCATTCAAGGCTGGTGTTTGTTTCCTTGATATAATAGAAATGTATAGAAGTTTTGACTTGTGATATTTTGCAAACCATAATACTCTTTTACAGGTTCCGAGAAGTCTGTGGCACTTCTCATACAAAGATAGTTTTTAGTGCTAAATGGAAACTTTAAAGTCATTATGGACAGCAGGGATAAATATCTATGGCCAATCTGGAGGTATCCATGGTATATGGAAGAATGTAAAAAGAATAAATAAAGAAGTGGTTTAACAAATGAAATGAATAAAAAAAAGAATATTGTGTACCTTGGACACTAAAGAGAAAAGACCCAATAACAGACTTGAAAGAAAGTGGACTGATCTTTTGGAGTAAACTAATGAATTCAGTAAAAATGTAGTAAATACAGTAAAGAATGGACAAAGGGAAAAGTAAAATGGCATTTTTATTCTCAAAGCAAAGGAAAGGAGGAAAGCCTCATTAAGAAGAAGTATTCCTACTTTTTAAAAATCCTTTATTTCCCTTATTTCAAATAAAAATAGCTACCCTTACCTCTGCATAATTAAATGGTTCAACTTTTTAAAAACAGAGGAATAGAGATACAATAAAGACTTCCCCAGATGGAACTTAAATCCTGGTGAATACGGGAACCCATCCATGTACGGGTTTTTGGCAACAACATAGAAATGGCTCTTCATTCTATCTCTGGGGGTTTTCTTCTACTTCCCAGTCTAGTCTACAGTTCATAGATTTCCAAGTATTCTCCCAACCAAGTACTAATCAGAGCCAACCCTGTTTAACTTCCTTAAGATCTAGCCAGACCAGTTAGTTACCTGCTGCTACCAGTGCTGCAAATATAATAATTAGCATGCACATTTTCCAAGAGGCAACGATCAAGTGCCAAAAGGTTTGTGCGGTAAGAGGACAGCAGAGGAGTTTGAACTGCCTGTTTTCATCAGGCCACTGACCTATAGTGGAGGAGAGAGGAAACAGGTGCCCTCAATCAACTCAGCAAGAAGAACAGTAGTATTTAGTGCCAGTAAAAATAAATAGTTCTGCTCTAGCTCAGTGGTACACAACCTTGAAATAGGTAAAAGTTCTATACAACGATATTTTTCACAGAAAATTTCTCCTACGCATTGAATTTTACAGCAGATCTAAGATCAAGAATTCAAGACAAGGTCACTGAAGCTTAGTTTTCTGACCCTTTTCCCATAAATAATAAATTCAATAAATTCAAATAATAGTTTGTTTTACATCTGGTTGTGAGAAAGGAATTTAAATGTGGAGAAAAAAGGCAACACACACATGACCACTTGTAACCAATTGAAAACCCTATATAAGGTATCAAAGTTATCAAGGACCAAACCATATACCAAATTCTATCATACAGTAAAACTAAGAGAAATGAGACAATGTAGTCTGGACTTCAGCATCAGTAAGTCTGGATGCAACAAAATATAATTTTCTGCATCTGCAATCACTAAAAGCAGTATAAAGTTTTGTTTTCTTTCTGACACAAAAGAGAAAGCAGCTTGAAGCTGAGACCAAAAAACCATCAACTGGGCAATATGAAAAGGAAATTCCCCTGCTGAATGGACTACACACCTTATTCACTCCTGATTGTAGCCTGCAGATCTTTTTTATTACTAAAAAAAAGTTGGCAGAACTTAGTATATAGGATATCCCTGAGTACAAAGAGTACAGTGCAAATATAATACACTAAATATTGAACATCTAATAAAGGACTATTTTCCCCTTAAATTCTCATTTCAATTGATGCCTCTGACACCCATAAGTTATTTATCTGTTGAATGTGTATGTTTACAAATCTGAACAGACTTACAAAGGTTTACAGTTGATGTACACATAACAGCAGCATTCATAAGAGGCACACAATTTACAATATTAAAATAGAAACTGCTACAATAAAAATTATAAAGATTTTAATCTAAATATTAAAATATATGCAGCAAAATAATCCGTCAATGAATAACAGTAAATGTTTCCTATTCAAAAATGCAGTATCTCCCTCAATATGATCATCAATCTCTAAAGGCCCTGCAGAACACTTCTATTTTCACAGCTTCTGAGAAGGCCTGTACTGTGAGGGAAAGTTTAATATCCTTTTTAAAAGACTATACTGTAGAGAAAATTAATACATCATTTCACCCCCTTGCGAAAATGCTAGGCAACC
This sequence comes from Pareas carinatus, assembly GCA_032468095.1. NCBI lineage: Eukaryota > Metazoa > Chordata > Lepidosauria > Squamata > Pareidae > Pareas > Pareas carinatus. The sequence goes on from JANHFO010003219.1 coordinate 135,123, forward strand.
AGTAGCCTCACCCTGCTTGTCTGCAATAGACATATCAATTACTGTGTAGTTGAAGAAAATGGATATGGAAAACTGGAATCCAAATCACAGAAAGCTTTCTAAGTCTAATCAACCACCTTGAATTGTATTTAGAAACTTGTTTGTTTTGTCCCATCCAGGCCAATGGCCTCCAGATGCTGGAACAATATGTTGGTGAAACCAGAGTGGCAATATAAAGCGAGATATGATCACCATATTAATAGTGCCTCATCACCTAATGTCTAACTGAACTGATGCATGATCTCAACAATTCATATAGTTGTTAAATAACATGAGAGAGGACTGAATCTATGCATCCCACAAATAAGTGACCACTGGACCATCCTATCTATCCCCTAATCACTGAATAAAATCATCCACTAATAAAAGAAAGGAAGCACTGTAACACGGTGCCTTCATCTCTTTGCTATTAATCAAGAAAGCTATTTCAATCAATCTTACTAAATGCAGCCCAAAGGTCCAGAATAAATAGGAAAGGGCTGTTACACCCATCCAGGCCTTGAACAGAAGTAATTCACTAGTGCAAGCTTGATGAAGTCTGAATCCTAATATGGATCCAGAAAGTTCACTTTTTATAAAGCTGTCTTCAAATTACCCTTTTAATGGTTTTCCACAAGAGTGGAAAGATAGAAATTAGGTTATAGTTGTCATAACTGAACAGATCTAAGGAGAAACTTGTAAGGGGAGGAAATATTTAACTTTCTTCAAGCTGAAGGCATCAACAGTTCTCACAATGATAAATTATCAATTTTCTTAATCCAACCAATCATATTTTCCCCTGTCCCCAAGGAAGCTAGGCAGTGCATGGATCCAGTCCACCAGTGGCATTAGATAATGCTAGAGAACATCCTATCCACTTTATCAGAGTCCATAGACCAAGACATCAATAACATTCTTTGATGTCATCAATACTGTACTTCCAGAAAAGTCTAGCCCCTGGTGAATATGAGTGACTTTTCAAGTAAAGTGCAGACATTATGGCACAATATTCAGAAAAAACATAGTGGCTGGCCAGTTCATTAATAAAACTGCCTAAAAATTGCAAAATAGCTATACAAATATCTGTGGATCCATCCAGGGGCTGTTTGTTTTAAAAACTAATAAAAACTAATAAAACTAATTTATTTACCCTGCAGGAACTCAAAGTAAAGTCACTAGCTTCTCAACCTGAAAATGAACGTATGGCAATGTTGTTAAATCTTCCAAGGCAAATATGAGATCATGCATGACCACTGAATGAACCAAGACCATGATCACTTGGGATTGTTTTGATACAGAAGAGAATTATGAGATATCATCAAAGACTAAAAATTATACAATGACACAAGATATATTCAGTGAGTTCTATACATATTTTTATAACCAGTGATTTACATATAATAGCACCCAAGTAATTCTCTGTGATGAATATATTTTGGTAGTAATATATTTCATGTTATTGTAAGCATTAGAATCAGGCTGATGCAAAAACTAACACCTTATATAAAAGTTAAACAAGCGCGCTTGATTCACTTAATACAGCAATTATGTAAGGCTAACATTATATTCTGGCTCAGTAATGGATAAAACTTGAGCAGCTACTTTGTTTTTGTCATGTACGATTATCAAAACATATACTACATTCAATATTTGGCTAATTGATTTTAATTAATGATCTAATTATATTATTGTGGCTCAAAATCTAGGAATAAATATTTCTCCTTTTGCAGCAATTAAGATTTAGTGGATTTTATCCATCTTATAGGTATAATTTAAAGAACATACTCTTAAATACATAGCATAAAAAATAGAACAGTTCTGATTATAAGGAGTGTCTTTCAGAACAATAATAGTGGGCGAAATGAGCAGATATTCTGAAGGAGAAAAGAGTCAGCCCAAATTCACAAGTCCCTAAAAGTCCTATTTCCTATTCATTCTATAAATAACTACCTAATAAGGTACAAATGACATAAGACACAGTTAGGCAAAAAGAGTGAATGTATTAATTTTGGTTCCAGATTGCTTTTTAAAAATGTTTATTACTATACATCAGTTTTCCTAAACTTAAAATCCTTCACATGCTGGATTTCAACTCCCTAAATCATCAATATAAAATGAGATTTCTGGAAGTTCAATAAATGTATATCCGGGTAGGGGAGGTTTCTACAGGTATCAGTCTCATTGAGTTGAATAAGTCTCTCTCTTAAGCATACAGTTCTCAATCACATGGCTTTGTTTTTAGAAGAGGTGCAGTTTCACAACAAAATACTTACAAATTCAAATTAAATGTTAAATTCTTCTCCTTACATTTAAGTAGAAATCATTTTCTTTCTCCTAAAATTCTGAAATCAGTCAAATGAAGCACATTATTTCTATTCACAGGAAGACGTATTATGTTACGTAAGATGTGAAAGAAATAAAAACAGATAAATTTACAGTAATATTAACATATGCATAAAGTATCATTTAAGTCTTTTTATTTCCCCTTTCATTATTATTCACACCTAAACCCACCTCAAAATTATCCCAAGATAGGGGATAATTTCTCCTTTCTCCAGCTCTCCAATCAAGCTTGCCAATACAGTACACAGAAGTACTGACCGAAACTGTAGTACAACTCCAGCAATTTCTGTGTTCAACAACTGAGTCCCAAGTTTACTATAGGATTGTCAGGATACTGATCCACATCAAATAATAACCAGGAACAACCACACCCTTCTTATATCTGGCAGCAACAAAACAAACATCAGTACCCTATTCCATTTCCAGTCAAACAGGTTCACAAGTAACATTGCCTCATTTAATCATTAGTAGCAACACCATCACCATCAATCTTTATGGAACATTAATACAATGTTTTTTAAAAAATCCCACACTATAAAAATTCTCTTGTAAAATGTGGAACCTTATGTTGAAGTCAACCAACTGGATCAATTCATTTTAAATACAAAAGTGAGACGAATAAACGGGTATTCTCCACATTTGCTGAAAACCTACTGATATAGCCCTGAGGAAAATCCTTTCTGAGGAACAACCTGTCTCAGGGGATTGGCCCAGCACTCTTCCAGTTGGTGTTTCAAAGGTAGTAAAGACTTTAGAGTATTTCAAAAAGATGTATAGCAATTTTACAGCTCTTGTTTTGATGGAATATAATTATTGTACTGGAGTTCACTGTTTTTGATCTGGTGGTGCCTGTTTTTAATTTTGTAAAGTCCCTGGAGACATAGGAGCCGAATGGTATATGCAGTATATTATTAAATATACTGTTAAGTATTTCTCAAACAGTCCTTACTCACATCTCCCCTCTGGAGAGCTCACAGCTGGGAAATGGGGTGCCATGAGAATGGTCATCAGGACCTGGATCAAGTATTTTCTTTCAATCTAATTTTGCCTCCCTATTCTTGACTCAGAATCCTAAATACTTACAAGTTGAGCCAATCTCTACGTTCTCAGATTATCTGTAGAATTTTCTCTTTGGTTTCGTACTGCTATTGTCTTAGAGGGTTACACTGATAAGACCTTTATATTACAGATGTCAGGATTTTTCACTTTGTTCTGTGGGTCCCTAAGATTCTACAAAGGCTTGAGCGTGGTCTAAGGACAACTTGCCACGGACCCCAAGGGGTTCACAGATCAGTTTAAAAACCTCTGAATAAAGCCACTTGTTAAATAATTTCCTACTACCACCCGATACAGCAACACTGATACCTGCTTAGACCCCTGACATTAAGTTGTACTCAACCACTTAGCTATAAAAGCGTGTTCTATTTGTGGGGCAGTTATAAGCTTCACCTGATGCTGCATCAGTTCAGTTGCAACATCCTGTGCAGAAACACACAAAACCACAGATGTTCGTAGATAGAAAGCAAAGAGTCAAGTAAAATGCATATTAGGGAACATTTCTTGAAAGACATCAGTGTTTCGAATGATGACACAAATATTGGAGGATTGGAAAAACTGCTTACAGAATAAAACAAAGGTCAACTTCAAACATACGAATATCTGCAAAATTCAGCAGCAAATTTCTATCTATACGCTATCCTTTATATAGTCAACTAGCTTTTGTACCTGTGCTCTGCTACGGGTTTTTTTTAAATTCTGCATCCTTCCTCCTCTCTAGTTCTTCTCTTCGGCACCATCTTTCACCCTCTCTCCCCCTGCCACTCTTTATCTCTCTCTTTCTCCTTCTTCTCTCTCTCTCCCTGTCCCAGCTTCTCCATATCCCTCCCCCCTCTGTCTTTCTCTTCCATTGCTTCTCTGATCTTCCTGGCCAAAAGATCAACATAAATCAGCTGTTGTCCGTTGTCCGTGTAAGCGCATGCAATGATTTTTTTAAAAAAATGTTAAATAACTCTGTTAAAAATTAATATTCAGAAAAATCATTTCTTATTGAGCGTCTAGATGGCAACACAAAGGTATGTAGCCAGTTTCATCTTTCTGGTGTTAATGGTTTTAGAGATATCGTGATGAGTCAGATAATCAATCAGTCAGTGAGTCTATAAATGAATGAATGAGTCATTTTTGAGAAATATATATATGGATATAACAGATGTATGTATGTGTGTGTGTTTATGTGTGTGTGTATCCTACAGGAGAAAAATATATTCAAAAAGAGGAGAGATAGCATATAAATCCATATTTTAATATGTATGTTTATGTGAATTTAGCACTAATAAAGCACAGAGTTCACATTCTGTGTGTAATAGATCTATTACATATGATCTATTCAAATATGATCAGATTTCAGAAAAACACAATTAGACTAGATATCCTGTTTTGTGGTACTCTGAATTTGTACATTGTTGCAGCTAATATTAACAGTGCAATTTTCTATATGTCGACTCAGACCTGAATTCCAATGAATTCAATAGCATTTAATTGAACAGCAGCATAAACTTTTCAGCGGAGGATCTAACAAGCTATTTGACTGAAGGTATCCAAATAGAGACCGGGCATCTGTTCATTATGAATGCTATAAGCAGCAAACTGCATTATGCAGGTATATGAACCAGAAAAATAAATAGTCTTTTAATACTAATGACCAATGGCAGTTTATCAAAAAAAAAACTCACAAAAACAAGTTACAAACCAAGAATACTAAAAAAAACCTGCAATAATTAAAACCCTACCGTAATAGATATTTGTTAAAGCTTTTAAGTATGTTCATCACCTTGAGTTAAACAAGTAGCAAAGGTAGGATTTTAAAAAATAAATAAATGAGTGCTCAAAAGTCAAGGTTTAACTGTATGAATGGGATATCTATTTCGTACAATCCATTTATCAGATAAAGGTATTTATCTCCTGAATAGCACTTACCAAGCTACTTTAGTTCTTATTTAGAAATGAGTATTTATGATCTATGCAAAGGAAACTTACATTTCTTAAGAAAAAGCACTTGTACATGCCCAGCATCTCTTTGCTATATATTAAAGCACACTTTTTTTCAGAGTTCCACATGAGCTTGAAAAAAACCCTGCTACTAACATTAAGGTTCCACTCCTGAAAATTAATGTGACTCTTATAGCAGCAGCAACCTTTTTCTGACTGTAATATAAGCCTGAAAAAGATTCCAGTTACTTTTTTTTGGGAAAGTATATTTATTTATTTTCCAGATCAAGAGAATTTTGTTTTTTACATACTTAATTTTACCATCTTAACAAGGCAAATGCCTACAGTGATATATCACCTTCTTATTTTAACATCTTAAATTCTCTTCTTTCTACGTTACCGCCTTCTTTATTTCCTTCCTTTATTTCCTCTTTTTCCTTCTTCCCTTCTTCCTTCTCTTCTTCTTTTTTCTATACTTTACCATTCTTCTTTTTTCTTTACTTTACCATGCTTCTTTTTCCACCAAAGTTTTTCATTTTAGTTTTAATTTTACATAATTTTGTCCAAATATCACTTATTCATAATTCCAAAATTTTCCAGGTGATACCATTACCAATAACTTAAGTTCTTATACATTTGAATTTAACAATATTTTAATTAAAAAGAAAAAAACAATTTTATTTAAAATTAAGACTTAAAATTAATCTTAACCTATAATGATGTTCATAAATTTGAATTTTTATAATGTTATATCGAGCAACTATATCATTTTAATTAGAAAGAAAATTCATTAAAACCTTATCATCTTTCTAAATCTAAATGATACTAATCATATTTAACAATAACAATACTCATAAATTTAAATCTTTATAATGTTATATCAAGCCACTATATCATAAAAATCAATTCAAACCTTGTCATCTTTCTAAATCTAAATCATACTATTTCATAAAAAATAATTTAATACTCTTAAATTATTCATATTTCATATTTCTACTTACTTATCACAACATAAGTTTATTTTTCCTAATAACAATAATCAAAGATTTAAGTGTCTTATAATCTTGTATCAACCAATTATATCATTTTACTTTACCAGAAAATAAAAATAAAAAGAAATTTTTTTAAAAAATTTACAAAAAATTTCATTCGAACCCTTCCCAACTTAAAATTAATCTTTACCAATATCAAAACTCATAAATTAAATTTTTTATAATATTGTATCAAATAAATTATATCATTTTACATTGAAAAAGAAAAAAAAGAATTCCATTCAAACCTTGCCATCTTCTAGTTAAAAATAACCATATTTTCATTTAAAGCAGGTTTATATATCTCTCCAATTATTCATATTTCATCATCACAACTTAAAAATCTTCCTAATATCAATAGTCAGAAATATAATTTCAACTTACCAAAAAAGAAAAAAGAAAAAAAAATTAATAATAAAAATAAAAAGGAAAGAAACAAAAAATTTCCTTCAGACCCTTTTCATCTCTAAATTACCAAACCTCAGTGCCTCAAAATGTTCATATTTTCCAAACCTTTTTATCCTCTTAGTTTTCCTACAAAGTTTTCAGTCTACCCTATCCCTTTTCTGATAACTAAAGCTTTTACATACACTTTTATTCTCCAAAGGCCTCTTTTCCTTTTTTTTCTTTCCCAAACTTTCTTTCCTTCTAATCTCTTCCTTTCTCCTTTCCTTGGTCTCCATCTTCTTTTCTCCCTGTCGCCTTTCCTTTTTTTATTCATTTTTCTTTGCACATCCATTTTCCCTATTTCCACCACTCTACTTCTTCTCCTATACTCCTTTTGGGCTACAGTTTCAATTCCTCTTTCCTTTCCCTTGGAAGAATTTTTACTTTTCTTTGCTAATTTCTATCAGACCCCTAACCTTTCTTTTCTTTGATATCTTCCAATTTGAATATAATTGCGACTTTACTAATTTTATTCTCTTTTTGCACATTTTCTCTTTCATTTCCCTTTCCCTCTCCCTTATCTGTCTCTATCTTTCTAAAGTTTCTAAAAGTTCCTCAAACTGTTTATTAATTTGTTCCCTCCAGTAGCTTTTTTCTTCTTGTTGTGCCGATTCCATTTTGTTCGGGTCTCTTTTCTTCTTCCTTTTATTTTATTTGGCCGCTGTCTGCCTTATTACTTTAAATCCAGATTAACTTTCTACTTTTATTTTTTTAATTTTTATCCAGTTTGTCTTTTTCTCAATGTCTCAAGTTTTGAATATTTGTAATCCACTGTTCCTTTTAAATCCTTTGTCAAGTTAGATATAACTTTCAAATTTAGTCCTGCGCTCCAACATTCACATCCACTCTTTCTCTCTCTTATTTTTTTAAGTCATCCAATTTGGGAAATAAATTCAAAAATTAATGTTATTAATATCAAGCAGAGTCTGTAATTTGTGTTCAATATCCAATATCCAATTTCTCCTTTCTTTCTTTTTTTTCAAATCACCATCTTCTTCCTCACATCATTTGTTCCAATTAGCTGATTCGCCGCTTTTTTAGAATAAGTTCTCACCAGCATACAGAGCTTCTTCTTCTTTTTAACCCTCAATCACTCAATGTGGAATAGTCAATAAGGTCATACCTTTAAGCTCTTTTACTGGTAGTTTCCATTTCTTGTTTCCATCTTCTTCATGGTTCGTTGCTATTTCCACGTCGTCCCGGCTTGCTTCAAAATGGTGCTGCCACAGCTGTTGCAACGCTGCTTTTCACGCTGGAGCCTGCGGGCTCAAAAGCGGCTTCAAGGAAATGGGACCACCGCCCTGTCCTCTCCCTCCGCTGTATCCTTTCTTCAGATGCCTCTTTGGGGCATCCTAGGGCATTTCTGCCCCCAAACATGAAAAAGCCAGGACTTCGACGATCGAAGCTCACCGGAACCGGAAGTCACCAGTTGTTTTAATACCAGTGTAATACTGGGTCCTCCTGAGATCTGAAGCATTTTTTAAAATAATTTTTGAAGTCAGTGAATACTTACAAAATCACTACTGAACTTAGTGGTTTTTAACTTTATAAATGGTCTGGATTATGGGTAAATAATGAAATGGTGAAGGCTGTTGCCAATACACATTTATTTAAATTTGTTTTTCAAAGGAATTGTGAAAAACTCAAGAATGAGGTAAGCAAATGTAAAAGCCATTCAGACTGAGACAAACATATTTCTTAATATGATTTGACAAAATGCTTTCCAACTAGGATAGGGGTCTTGGAGCATAGAAAAAAACTAAAAGAGAACTTTGAAATTATAGAGACCTTCTGCATAGAAGGCAAATTTCATGTGTGGGAAACTCAGGAAACGACATAAGACTAAAGTATAAATTGAGAATGACTTTATTATACAACATGTTATACGTTTTCATCAGAATACTATGCACAAGTTATTACAGCTTAAAAATAGAAATGTTAAAACTAAAAAGAGACAGAACAAGTAACAAAGCAATACACTATAAAAGCTCTTCTATGAAGGAAGATCATAAGGCTTGCATTTTCTGATCTTGAGGGGAAAAAGGTGGTCAAAGAAGGAAGCAGGATTTAAGTTTACAAACTGATATGCCAATTTTTATATGCTGCAGACATAAAAGTATTTTAACAGACAATTTTGACAAAGAATGCTTATATTGAAATTGCCCCCTCCCCCAAATAAAATCATTTGGTCTTATCTGGATATTTTGTAGTCTGTTCAAATTATACCACAAAAGGATAGCTTCCCTATCTACAACTTTAGATATCACCACACTCTAAAGTTAATTTAGCCTGATCTTAAAGATAAAAACTGATCTTATGTGCTCCAGTCTGCCATTCTTTCCTAGTGGCTATCACCACACTCAGTGGGGCAGAAAGCCCATACTTACAGAAATAATTGGACCTTAACAAGGAAGTAATTATGCTGACATCAAGACAGCCCATGAGAGCAAATTTCCAGCTAGCAAAAGTTGCCATTCATTGACCAAAAAAAAGAAAGGAAAAAAATCAGAGAAATTAGAATTTACATTTCTAACTAGCAGTCAAAAAATGAAAGCCAGAGTTACTCTAAATAAATCATTGAAATATTGCATTGCTTTTCTGAAAATATGTTTTAGCAAACATAAAAGAATATCTTTATATCTCGGGCCCATCAAAGTTCCTAAAATATTAATTTTCCTCTAAATATTAATTTACAGTATGTCTCTTTGGATCTAAAGACTACCTTTATATACATCAATTTTTAGATTACTTGCAGCTCTAATGTATGAAAATCTTAAGTTATTTCTTTTCAAATAAACATACATTAGATTAGAGAATATGATCATAAAGTACACATACACTGAGAATTAAAGACATTTGCTCTTTTTATATTCATTGTTGTTAGCTGTCAGGTTTAATTTGTCAGCGAAGGGGGAATAGGAATTAATTAATTACACTTGGAAAAATGTGCTTAGATGGGATGGGCAGCCATACAAATCAAATCAATCAACTGATCAATCAATAAATATGATAGCAATGGCACCTAGACTTATATGCTGCTTCATAGTGCTTTATAGCAATCTCTAAGTGGTTTACAAAATCAGGATGTTGCCCTCAACAAGCTGGGTCCTCATTTTACCAACCTCAGAAGGATGAAAGGATGAATCTACCTTGAGCCAATCAAACTCGAACTCCTGACAATGGGCAGAGTTAGCCTGAAATGCTGCTTTCTAATCACTGCGCTACTACGATTTAGTAATAGCAATAGCAGTTAGACTTATATACCGCTTCACAGTGCTTTATAGCCCTCTCTAAGCAGTTTACAGAAATCAG
>JANHFO010003220.1:1499-11714 GCA_032468095.1 Pareas carinatus
TCTTACTTACCCCACACTGACTACCTTCTAAAACCTGGTTAAACTGAAGTCCTTCTAGAGAACTTCTTACTTAACTTTAAGTGTTGATGCTTTTAGGTTGATTAAAAAGTATGTCATTTGAGTTGTTTTCATTTGCCTACACAACAACAATCCTGTGGGAAAGTGACTGACCCAAGGAAGTGACCCAGTGAAGTGAGATTCCCTGTTTGACAATATACTAGATCCTGGGTCCTCCAGTTCCTGGCTTCCCCGTAACCACTATACCACACTGGCTCTCCATCCATCTCATCCACCTTCAGTGACCACCAACCTATCTTATTCTTACCTTGCCTTCACTCCTGCTTCAGTTCTCTCAATGTCTTCACTTATGGCTTGTTATTTTGAGTCACCTTAATCTCTTCCACAGTATCCTCAGTATCCACACCTTTCACAACAGAAACACAAATAAATAAGAATATTTTTAAAATATAGCTTTCGCAACTAATACAACCACACATTAATGTAACATTAGGTCCATACTCTGACAACTTATTTGTATCTATAATCTGAAGATAGGAATTTGTTTGCTTGGTATATTTCATACCTTAATTTCACTATCCTGGATTAATTTTTAGGGCATTCTAATTCTTATCTGTAACAGGTTTTTTTACAGGAATCTATTTTGATAGTGAAAAGCAGTTTTAACCTTATACTGTATTCCAGAGATTCATGTTTATATATATATTTTTCGGAGATAACAGATTCTAATTAAAATTTCCGGCAGCAACCATCCAAAAACTTCTCATCACGATCATCTAAAAACATACAGGTTTAAACATTTGAGGCGGTTAAATTTGAGCACATCATTTTGTTAATGATGACCAGATGAAAAGGACAGTTCTTAACCTTTAAGAACTATGGTGGAGATTTTTTAGCAGATAATTCTTCCCACGTATCAGGGAAGCTATATGTTCAAGTTGAAATTTCTTCTTGACATGCATAAACATGGATGCCACAAGGACCTCTGCCCTCATTGCTTGCTTGGTCTATGTCTAAGAGGAACATTTACAAAAATGAAATTGCCAGCCTTGTAATGGGCTCTTTGCTAAACAAATTCAGCTAAAGTCACTACTACGAAGTGTCTGCTCCAGCTCTGAGACTGCAGGAATCCAGACTTTGGCATTTAGAAAGGCCCACCAAAGGCTTGTAGATAGAAGAGTTTGTTTTCCCCAGCTGCTTTTTGTCCATCTTTTAAAGATGTGTGCAGCCACAACCCTTTCCTGCTGTTCCCACTTTCTCTTTAAATCAGTGTTTGGAAAGAGAGCAATATAAAATAAGTAGGATCCAGGTTTTTCTCTCTCCAAGTTTAGAAATGAAACAGCTCTGTTGCACCAATTTGTAAGGAAGAAAAGGAAGCATAATACTGTATAAGATGATGAAGCTGAAAGGAAGACACACAGAAGTCTAAGGGTGACAAAATTGTATCCCCCCCACACACATTCTCTCTCTCTCCCCCTCCCTCCCTCTCTCCTCCCTCCCTCCCTCTCTCCCTCCCTCCCTCTCTCTCTCTCACAGACACACAGACGTACACTTACTAAATAAAACAAATTATAAACCAAGCAATCCCAAATGCAATTGCAGGGAGATGGCAGGGGTCTTTAGGAGCACTGATGAGCTGCCGATAGTCAGCTGAAACAAATGGTCTGATAGCGTGATACCTCAGCTCCCAATAACATAGGGCAAATGGCCTTCCAGGAGGAGATATAGATTTTCCTTTGAGATATGGAAAGGGAAATAAATTAAATTATGTTGGAACATAGTTTATAAAAAGGGAGAGGGAGGGAAAAAGGAAAGAGGGCAGGCGGGTGGGAATACCGAGAGGTTAAAAAGAGAGGAGATGCGTGCTAGTGTGTGTGGGGGCCACATCCATGCGGGGCTAGGGGAAAGAAATAGAGCTAGCAAATCTGCTTTTGCGGGCATTTGCAATTTAATTGATATTTGGCGGCAGGAAGCCAATCAGTATAAGTAAATTGACGTTATAAGATAGAAATAATTGCTTAATGGGATGCCTTCCCCCATGGCTGAGGCAGGCCAAATAAATGTAGCCAGGCTTCCAGAACCAGCATGATGGTCGTTACTGGTTACAGCCTGCTGCTGCCTTACAGGCAGGGTTCTACTCGGGCTGCAGTTTATTTTTATGGCATCTGTCTCCTCTCCCCGAGAGAAGGCAATGAGCGGTTTCACATTGATTGCCGCTCCAGCCAACGGCGGCCAAGAGAGAGGGCCATAATTAATGACTTTATTTGCTGGAGCACTGCTGAGAACAATTGAGTTTGTTATGGTAACAACTGATGCCAGCTTTCCTAGAGGCTCAGGGGAGGTGTTTCAGTGTGGAGTCCAGCCGCCAGAAACTGGGCAGTGTACCAGATGATACACATGCAGCAGGAGTGTTTTGGCAGATGAAGTGTCAATAAGCTTGAGTGATGCTACCTTGAGCCGATGGAACCAGGGGTAAAGCATGAAGGGCTAGGATGAGCCACGGCCTTCTCACTTGCGGACTTCCAAGATGCATTATGATGATTCTTTCTCTTTTCTTTTCCCTTTCCCTTTTTAAAACCTGGCTCCAGAGGCCACTCATTCTGAGAGAGCCAGTTACTCTTGTGACTCTATAAATCAGTGACAAAGCTGCAGTTAAGAAGCTTGGGATCGATGGGTAGATCTGCATGACTTTGATGGACCTCTCCAACATTAAACTGACTCCAGAGACGGTCTGAAAAGTCTGATAATCTTCTATAAAGAAACACTCAGGCCCCAGTTCAGATGATGTGTTATTGCACCATTTGGGATAGTTTGCAGACAGCAGGCTGTCCTTGCTGTGAATAGCGCCGGCCAGTACTGAGCAGGGGAGAGATGACATCAACGTTTAATCTTTCAATTTTCCAGATTCCATCCTGTGGGGCCAAATAATTCTCGGTTGTGCGGAGACCTTTTGAAATGGAGTGCCATTTCTGTTGAAAACCAACACGCGTTTGCATTTCTAGATTAGCCTACTCCATAACCGCAAATTGATTTCCTGTTCACACTCCCTAGGAAAACATTAAAATGTTACTCTGAGCAGGAAGCTGGCCATCTCTGAGAGGAGGGTCTCCGTGTCTTTCCCCACGAAGCAATTACCAGGATGGTCTGAGAACAAGCACAACAGGACATGACAACAAAATGTACAGTGTGTTTGGGGATTTCAGCTTCACATGGCATGCAAATATATGTAACCAAATCCAAACAGTTCACCACTGTCTCCAAAAGGGGAAAAAAAGAGGTTTTGGTTTTTTTGGGGAGGGAAATTTGAAGCATAGAGGTGGAATAAGTGGTGAGGGCTTAATCCTTTATTCTTTTGCTGCTTTCTTTCCCAAATTCCCACCTACCAGTTGTTTTTCTTCAAAGAAATTCAAAGGTCTGTGTGCCTTCGGAATCTTTTGTTTGGAAAAGCAGCTTAAGGCTGCTTAGAATGGAGAAGGAGCAAGATGCTTTTGTTCAGAATTGCCCTCCTAAAGTGGTTTTCCCTAATCCTAAAGAAAGGGGAGAGGCTGTCATGGTTCAACTACTTCATGCTTTTATATTTAAAACTGTTTTTTTCCCCTCCCCTTGCATTCCCAGACAGCATGGCATAGGTCATGCTTGTTGGGAATTTCACCAGCTGCAATTCAACATATCTACAGCATGCAAGACTGGGCAAGGCTATATATAGCTAGGCTTTCAGGATCATGTAAACTCTGAAGTTAAATGCATTTTTGCATTTAACAAATACATTATTGTAAAAATGCAAGTTGTTGATTATGGCGGGCAGGCTACCGAGACCGTAGCAGTCGAAAGGAGACTTCAACTCTTTCCTCCTCTGCACTTTTGACGGTAATGGTTTTATTTGCACTTTAATGGCTGTGCTCAACTTCATGGTTTTACTTAAAACAAGTGCTTTACAAAGTGCATTAGTGCAAGCAGAACACTCCTTCTTGGACTCTGGAAGTCTCGTACAATAGCTTCAAATTACCCTTAGTTATCTTCATGAAAGATAAAGGTTCCCCACTCCCCCTCGCACATGCGTGCTAGTCGAGCCAACTCTAGGGGCAGTGCTCATTCCGAAGAGCTGTCCGAAGACATCCTCGTGGTCATGTGGCCTAAGTCACACGGAACGCTGTTGCCTTCCTGCTGAAGTGGTCCCTATTTTTCTGCTTGCATTTTTGCATGCTTTCAAACTGCTAGGTTGGCAGAAGTTGGGGTGACTAACAGGAGCTCACTCTGTTATGCAGTGCTAGGGATTCAAACTGCTGAACTGCCTGACCTTCTGATCGACAAACTCAAGCGTCTTATCCGTTGAGCCACCGTACCACTAGCTATCTTCATAGCCATGCAAAGATGACACTTTTGTTGGACCATCAGTATACAGGCAGTCCATAACTTACAATCGTCCACTTAGTGATTGTTCAAGGTTATAATGGCATTAAAAAAGATGACTTGTGACTGTTTTTCACACTTAGGACCAGTGGTCAAGGGATCGAAATTCAGACGCTTGGCAACTGACTTATATTTCTGACAGTTGCGGTGCCCTGGGTCATGTGATCATCTTTTGCGACCTTCCGACAAGCAGAATCAATGGGGAAGCCAGATTCATTTAACAACCGTGTTACTAACTAAACAGCTGTAGTGATTCACTTCACAACTATGACAGGAAAAGTTGTAGAGTGGGGCAAAATTCACTTAGCAGCTGTCTCACTTAGCCACAGAAATTTTTGACTCAGTTGTGATTGTAAGTCGAGGACTCCCTGTAGCGGAATAGCACTTCCCCAATACAATCAATATTTTATTAAGGAAAATGCGCTGGGGTGCTTGGAGCAGGTTCTTCTTTTGCTGCTTTCTTTGCTGGTTGTCAATGTTCATTCTAGTGCCATTCTAGAACATGCTGTTCAAGTTTCCCTTGATGAATTTGGACATGGGAACAGCATAGAATTTATTACAGATGAATCAGAAGACACAATACAGCCCATATTTGATGGTGACCAGTTGTATAAGAGTGAACTCAAGAGACTTTTGTTTTAGCCAGTACTAATTTATCCAGATGAAGATATTTTATTGTGCATAAGCAAAAATCCAGGCAAAAGATTTTGAAACTATGTTCAGTTCCTCTCATCCAGAAAAACAAACACGTATGCTTGTTGTGAAATGTGTAGCTGTGACTTTTCAATATATCTTCATGGTTGTTCTTTTGTGAAGAGAAATGCAGTTGTCTTATGATAACTTGCCATTTGTACTGAGTTACAATTTCAGTAAACTGATGGATGGCCAGCTATTATTATTTGGATATACTTGGTTTTGTTTAGGCTTGGGAAAATTTATTCTCACTCTGGCAAATTCTCAGTGATATTATAAAATCACTCAGTGATCTTATTATGTTGGCTCTATCATTTAGAACAGGGATGTCAAACTCAATTTCATTGCGGGCCACTTGGACTGCTGCTGTGGCTGCCATGACCCACCCTCCCCACTTCCCCCCACACCCTCCCATGGCCATTGGCATCCCCTGTGGCCAATGATTACCCCACACAGCCCCCAGTAACCTCACTCAACCCCCACATAATCGATGCAGGTCTTCCAGCAACCCCCTGGCCCACACACATCTGGCTACAGGCCTCCTGGAGGGCTACCAAAATATCCATAGCCTACCCACAGGCTTTCCAGCAGCTCCCCCAGCCCAGCTACGGGCCTTCCAGCGGTGTCCCAGCCCACATGCAGCCCGGGCCACACATGGCCTACCATGGGCCTCCTGGAGGATTTCCTCTACCTCCGTGGCCCACTGCGGGTCTTCCAGGGGGCCTCCTGGCAAACTCCATCTATGTCCGTAGCCCACCACAGGTCTTCCAGTAGGCTCCACCTACATGCAACCCATCACGAGGCTCTCCAGCTAAGATGGGTTGGAGCCGAGGCAACGAGGGCTGGTCCCTCATTGCCTCTAGGGCAGCATCGTGGGTTGGATGGACACAGGCCACAGGCTGAATCTAACCTGCGGGCCTTCTGTTTGACATATATGTTTAAGAGCTTGAAAGACACAGTTCATGCTGGCAGGGGATGAAGGATAATGAGCATAAATAAATAAACTTTTGTGCATAGTGTAGTACATAGAACATTGAACAAAATATATCCATATGTTCCATCCTGACATTTGAACTAGGAATTTTTTTGAAATGTTACAATTTTGTAAAAACTCTTATATAAGTGATCTTAATTTGGCAGTACACACACAAAAACAACCCTGTGAGGGGAATTGGACTGAGAGAGAATGTCTGGCCCAAAGTCACCCACCTGGTTTTCATTGCTAAGGTGGGATCTGAACTCACAGTCTCCAGGTTTCTAGCCTGGTGTTTTAATTACTAGACCAAACTGGCTTTATATCTGTTAATTGTCAATGAATAGAATAAAAAGAAATATAAACAACACCTGAAATGAAATCCAGTTTTCTCTGAAGTACATAAAAGATACTTTATGCATTTTAGTTAACACTGGAGGAAATTTCTAGTAATTTATTAAGTGCAATGAAAAGTAAGGGCAATTACTATTCATTAGTAATATAAACTAAACCAATTACTTCAGCAGATTTCTTTACCTTTAGGTGGCCTAAGTTATTCTAGAAACAATGGAAGCATTCTCATAATACTTATGCCTACAAATCACTTGGCCCACACTATGGAACTTCCACATTATCCCATTTCTATCTCCCAAATCTTTTCCTAACAGTTGAAAATTCTTTGCAGTTTTCTGGCAGCAATGTTTGTGGGTTTGTGCCTAAATGAAACACCATAAGCTAACTAGTATATAGCTCACCCACAGGAACGTGTTGTCTTAGCTTCTTACCTCTCCAATTATCTCCATTCATAATAAGAAATAATGTACAAAATAAAACATTCTTCAATCCAGTTTTTTTGCACTCATATTTGTATACCTCTGTTGGTAGTTTGTCAAAAAATCTGAGATTTTATTTTGAAGAGAAATGGGAAGGAAGTCCATTTGAAGGATGAAAATAAAGGCAATTCTGTTTATTTGATCTCCATGGCACTGGGTCATTTTATGAAAAAAAGTCTCTGTGAGGTAGCAGTACAGTATGTCAGTAATTTAGTATGTGGATACTTACGTCAATAGTTTTGCCCATTATTGCATATTTCTATGGGATAGCCACCTCTGGGATCGGGTTGAGGAATTAAGGAAGGTAAATTTTAAGGAATCCATACTGATCCTCTCTTGGGCTTCGAAATAAAGCCTAATTGCAGCTGTTGTATAATGACTGATTTGAGTTATTAGGAACTGAAAGTTAAGGTGAAGCTGAATTCCTGGACTGCCAGCAAGAGCTACCACGAAACTACACTTTAAATAGAAACAAATGCAAATTAGAGCAAAATATAATTGACTTAGTTTCCCAGAGTAGTCAGCATGTAGATACACTTGATCTAGAGCTGATCTTGACATGGTTCAAAATATCTGTTTGTACCATCAAAGATTATTTACAAAAGGTTTTCTAAAAAAAAAATCTAAGGGAAAATCTTTTACTTCAGTCTTTTTGAAATATTTCATACTAATATTTCATACTAAAAATAATAAAAGCTGCACTTTAAAATAAAGGATTGATTATTGTATATCTGAATGGCTGTTTTCAGCAGGGATGGTGAGTTTGATCTATTTTACTGGTCGGTAATTAATTTATCTCAGAGTTAAAAACACACATGAAGTTATGGAATTTATTTTGGCATGTTATTATAACAATAAACGAAAAAGGAAATATACAGCACACTTGCCTTTTTAATAATGGTTTGTAGTGTACATAACATTCACTCCATAATTCCTGAAGATACATTTTGCAGATTTTTGCAATTAAATTTGCAAAATCTGTTGGGATTTATACCGTCATGAAATTACAGAGAAAAAGATGTCTATACAGACATATACATAAATACATTCATATACGTGTATGTGCTGTTAGTAGAAAATGAACAGAGAAATAAGTTCTATTGGTGTCATCAGAATAATTACTGGTACATCATACTTCCTTTACTGTGTTCAGCTTTTCCGTGAATATATAGCAGACATGACGTAAGATAAATTTGCAAAAACTTAAATCTTATCAAATGTAAACAGAAAGCACATGCAGTACCTTGGCTTATCATTGATTAAAACTTAAATGCCAATTTGTAATTACTTTCCCCATTACTTTGGTAAATGAAATATTATAGAATATTGAAGCAAAAAGCAGAATTTATGGACTGAGAAAGATAATATGTCATTACGGCTGCATATCACCAGCATGCATGAGATGAAATCCTCCCAGTCTTATAAACTTAGACATGAGACAATAGACTTTGGTTGTGATTCTGATCTCTGTGTATTTGAGACTAGCAATGGTCCAAGTATATCTAACAGGTCAAGCTTTGAAATGAAGAAGCAATAAGCCAGTGAAATGGTACTATCACCGAAACATGATTGATCAATTGAATTCTATCAGAGACAGTGGACAGTGAGATTAACTCAGGCCTGATAGGTTCAATGAGTTAAAGCATGATGTTCATTTCAGCTTCATTTCACCAGTCTTTGCTTGTGAAATTGGTCAATCAATAGAGGTTGAAGATCATATATATATATATATTGGCGATCATCTTATAGAGAGTATAATCTAGTGTTGTCAGCTCCGGACTCTGCCTGACTTCAATGCGTAATGGAGACAGAGCTGAGACTCTATCAGTGCCATCAAAATGGTCTGATATCTTCTCCAAATGAAAAGTATTTTTGGATCTCTGATGATTTATCTTCTCCCCCCTCCGCTGCTCCCCCCCTTCGCCTTCTTGTGCCTTTGATCTTCAGCAAAAACCTCATATCATCTTGGAGAAATATAGTGATGTCTCTTGAAAATATTTGTGGAGTGATGAACTGCAAAACATACAGGTTTTTCCCCCTCGCCCATATAGTGATATTATCCTTTAGAATAATAACATTTTTGAAACTACAATATATGCAGAGAACGTTTCTACATTTTATGATTTTGAAATCACATGTTTGGTATTTAAAGATAAAATGAATGTATTACTTGCCAGATAAAGGCAGATTTTCAGGGTGGTAATATTGCAAAGTTTGCCAAGTAATAATTTAATGAAGTATCTCCTCAACCTTATAGCCTTAGTTACAGGCAGAGTAATAGAAGAAAAAATGTTCCACTTTCTGCATCTTGATAATATTTTACCTGCATGCCTAGTTCAGTATTTTAAAATGTGCAATTTAACTGCTTTCCTAACTATTGCCTTAATAAGATGGGGAAAAAAATTGCTAAGTCAGTAAATCAGATACAGTAATAAATGTGAACAATATGGCGTGGAAGCATGAAAAACTGCAATTTTTATGAATCGAGGATGACAATGAATAGCATTCTATTCTATTGGTTCTTAATTTCTAACAACATGCTGAATTTTAATACAAGCGCTTTATATCACATATAAAATGCTTGTATATTTTTTATGCTAACAGTTTGCATTTGTTCACATAACATAATAATAATTTGGAATAGGTGGTACTTAGGAGAGTTTTTTGATTTCTTATAATTGGTTTTCTTTTGATGGGTTCACGCTGATTTATAGAATGCTTACCCTATAATGTGTACTTAAAATGCTCAATTGAGAGCCGACAAATTCAAATTGTTATGCAACTGAAATGGCTTTAACTTCTATTTTTGTAGAGGAAAAGGCAAACTGAGAGTTGTTAGTGCCAGTCAATAGTACTTGGTCCCATTAACATCTCATGCATTGACTCAAATTTAGCACGAGGTTCACATGAATAGAAGTCTCTGGTGGATAGGGCATCTTTTCTGAATCTGATGTCCTTCAGATCACCTGGATTTTTATTCAAGAAGCACCAAATTTGGAAAGGAAGTTTTTTATTTGTTCCAGGGTCCTGGACACAATATCTAATTAACTTGTGGAGGTTTTGGAGGTAGATCCATGGTGCTGTCCTGATTCTTTTGTATCAATTTAGAACATTTGAGACTCTTTTTCCAGGTTTCTAGATCTCTACCTTGTAGATAAAGATTTAGGCTACAAAATGAGAAAATAGTTCTAGGCTCTCAAAGTTGGAGCACAAAATCAAAGTAAAACTCAATTATAGGTTGCTTCACATATTGTGTTAAAACCAGTTGATGAGTTCATATGCCACGGC
>JANHFO010003220.1:41708-55615 GCA_032468095.1 Pareas carinatus
GTTCAAGTCCACAAGCCTTAAAGGGACCAAGGTTGGAGACTTTTGCTTTATAGCAATGCTAACTGTTGTTTTTATTTACAAGCAAGTTTCCTATTTTTACACTAAAGTTACCCCCTAAATTTTATATGCAGAGGGAATATTGTAAAAATTGAAAAGTTTGTGAGGAAGAGTGATGAAGGCTAAAGAGGAAGTGAGACATTTTCATACTTTAAAACCTAATCTTGAATAAATAATAACAATAAACTGACTTGTTTATAAAAACCTCAAAGGTTTCAAAATATAGAAGATAACAATTGCTGAAATACATCCTGGAAACAGTGGGATTAAAAAGTAAAAATACAGGTCAACAATTTTTAGTTGAAAAAACGAGTCACATTTTGATTTAATTCATGGCTTGATTCTACAGAATTGCATGCTGATAAACAATATTCTGTCTGCAGTAGCTCCTTATAGAAAATGCAATTTTATAGGATCACGATGTATGAAAATTAACCTACATTTTTAAAAATAAATAGTGGTTTTCCCCAGTTATTATAATACATGTGGCAATTATAGAATATAGGAATTGACCACATATATGATTTTCATTTGACTAAGGCCATTAATTATTATCGAAGAGAAAAGAAATCTTAAAATTAGGCTGGATGAAAATTTAATTGCTTCTGAAATATTCAAAAAATTGAATTTGGATTCTGGGAGAGGATTCCGAAAACCCTCCTTTTTCCTGAAATAGTATCAAGAAATAACTCAGGGCTGTTCTGCCTTTCTGGACATTGGGAACTGTTGCACAAATCATCCTCATTAACTGAGGCTAACTTAAAGAAACAGGTAAATAGATCAGAGATAAAAAAACAAGGATTGGTGCAATGACTATTGACAAAAGCTTTCCCTTTCCTATTTGCTCGCGTGGTAACCATCTCCAGAGCTTATTATATCAGGAAATAGAAAGAGACTGCTGGTTGGCGATTAAACAGTTGCAATTGTTACAAGCTGGATAGAGGGGGGTAAGATGGCTGTGGCTGAGGTAAAGGTATCGTTGAAAAACCAGACAGAGGTAAAGCTGGAAATGGAGATGAGAGATAAAATAAGAACTGATTGTAAACCCATTTGGGAAAGAATATAGTAACCAATGACAACAATTCTTTGCATTAAAGGAAGAACACAATAGTTGCTAAACAACTGTTGCAATGGTTTGTATATTTTGATAAGATTCCATTGAACTGTCTCGTTCAGATGTGGCATGTGGATAGTTTTATGGGGATTTGGTGTTATCCAGCATTTTGCATTAATGTGAAAGGAGGCTGAGACAGCATTTTTTTTAATAAAAAGATTATTATTGGAATTATATAAAATTCATCTTATTATTAGAATATCAATGACAGTTAGAATAGCTAATCATGTTTAGAGACAGCCTAAGTCTAATGCTGAGATTAAACAGGAGGGGATTCTTTTCCCCATGACTAGTATTAGAAACAGATTGCTGAACAAAATGGATTAGGCCTGATCCAACAACTCAATATTTACTCGGCTGTGCAGAAAAAAAACGCATTGGAAGCTATTTTGATGCTCTGAATACCAGTATACACATTTCAGTTTGCTTCAGGCAAAACCTGTTTTGTTTCCAATCCAAGGCAGTATCTTATTTTATTTTCCCAAAGCTTTAAATGATTTTGCATGTAATTACTATGGTTATTTTCCCACTTCTGACTTCTATTGTCTTTTGGGGATGTACCACCACTGTTGTGCTCAATTCAGACCAACCAGAACAGGCTTTATATCATTTCAGTATTTGCTTGCTGATGCTGTTGTGATCAAGACATTGTGTAGACCAGAGGTCTCCAACCTTGGTCCCTTTAAGATTTGTGGACTTCAACTTCCAGAATTCCTCAGTCAGCCTTAAAGGGACCAAGGTTGGAGACCTCTGGTGTAGACCTAGTGAGGAAGCAACTTACATGACAGCTCCTGCTGCTGTCAAAATACCTGAAAAGGCATTTAGATACCCTCCTTAGTGAAGTAAATCTTTCAAATGAGCCAAAATGAAACTTTAGAATTTGGGTACTGGTGAAACTGCCAAAACCTTGATAAGAATTTTCAGAGCATTTTTTTAATCTGAAACTGAAGCTGATACTGTTCTGCAGGCACTTACTGGAACTTTGCACTGATGTAGATCCCCACTGAAAGTAATCTATGAAACTTTTCTCTCTCCCCACCAAATTGCTTGTCCAGAAATGCATTATATTGATTGCTGTTAATAGTAATATTACTGGATCTTAATAACATGATTGGCTATTCTGCCAAAGCAAAATAACTGTTGTATTTACACACATGTAAATACAGGCATGTCCTTTCAGGTTTGTTGGAATTAGTTCTACATAGGATTATTGATCTACAGGATCAAGAGATACAGTTTCATCAAGTGTACCATTAAGCAGGTGATAAATGTTCAGTGAATATCCTTCTGGCAGTCTGTTTTTATAATTTTTTCCCCTTTGAATGGTTTTATTTTCATATTAATGCATACCTTTTGCAGTAAATCCCACAAAGCACAACATATTTACTACTGAGTAGATGAATAGGATTGTAATGTACTAAAGGCAGTACAGCACAGTCCTATTTTGCTTTTCTTGGTATTGAACACTGGAGGAATTTAAGAAACTTTTAAAATTTCTAACGAATGACAACCAAAATAACTTCATAATGCAGTAAAAACAGTAAAATGCAAAATGGTGTATGATCAACTGGTGTTTTTTGTCGCAAATAAATATGAAAAAAAAGAAAATATCTGCAAATATCTCTTGTGATTTTTTTAAAAAAATAACACAGCAAAGCAAGTAAAACAGGTATCTACCTTTGATTTTAATCAGCATTCCTTTGTGAGTGTTAGATATGTATATTGCAGTCTCTGTGCCTTCCACCTGCTTGACTGAAAATCTGCAAGGAGAAAGACAGGAATTAAAGACCTGAAGCTAGAGTCATTTTCAACTGGGAAAGCATTGCTCCATAAAGTATTATTTACTAATCATTTAAAGGCTCCCTGCTTCTGGCAAAGACTACCTTGTCATGTGTGACAGCTAAATGTAGATGTTGCTATTTCTACATTCTATTTCTTCTTTCTACTTAGAAATCAGAGGATAATTATACAGGCTGGTGTGTTTTCTCTCTCTCTCTCTGCCTCTGCCTCTCTCTTTTCCAAACTGTACCCTGCTCTGTTTTACGAGGCTATACACTCCCCTAAAAATAACATATCTTATACTAAAAGTGCTTGGTTGATTTTGGTCTGCTACCATCTTGGTTCTTCCCTAAAACCTGCAGTCTTCAACAGGAAAGGGTGTATAGAATCCATTGTGGTTAGCTAAGCCTTACATCTTACCTCTCGTCCTTCTCAAAGTTCTCCAGATGAATCCAGATTGCCAATTCGATAGCAACTCCTCTTCCTCTTTCCTAGGTGAAAATATTGCCTATGAGAAAAAGTGTTACCTAGTTTACATTCAGAAGTCTGCGATCAACAAAAAGAACAAAGTGTCTGTTTGGATGGCATTATGACTAGACTACAAAGGAGACATTGGGTTACAGCAAGCTGTTACATGGAACAAATTTAGGTTACTTACAGTTAATACTGTATTTAACAAGCTAATTTTTATTAGCATGCATTCCATTGATTTCACTGGAGCACAATTTTTGGGGGTTACGTTTACTGAGATCAAATCTAGGTCAGAGTCACAACTTGACAAATAAATTCACACAGGCTAAGTTCATAGAACACTTTAAACCATAAACCATGCTTTGTAGGATACAGTACACCACAATAAGCTGAAAACAAACTGCTTAGCTTATAAAAACTGTAGTTTTAATAAAAATTGGAGGCAAGATGTCCCTTCCTATTGCTTTTGCCCAGTTATCACACTAATCAAACAAGTTTTGCTATCCAGTACCACAAAAATTTATGAAAGTTATTTGAGTAGAGTTGATAGAAAGAAAGAAGGAATAAGGACGCCCATCAAAGTTAAGTGATTCCTTCTATTATATTACCTTCAGTTCTTTGAAAAGCAATTACATTTTGACAAAGTCAGTTGAAAATAGATCTAATCAAAAGCTTGAAGTGATACATTTCTGCATGGAGAAGAACCGAGGAAGAAGTAAAATAGATTTGCAGACAAGAACTGTAGAGAAATGTCAGTTCAAGCTTTGCTTAGGATGACTGAAAGGTAGAATGGAAATCATTATTGT
The DNA here is from genome assembly GCA_032468095.1 of Pareas carinatus. Taxonomy (NCBI): domain Eukaryota; kingdom Metazoa; phylum Chordata; class Lepidosauria; order Squamata; family Pareidae; genus Pareas; species Pareas carinatus. The sequence continues at coordinate 45,936 of JANHFO010003220.1, forward strand.
TGGACATTATTTTCCTGATGAACAATAAAGATGGCTGTTATTCTATAGTGATTTCTTTTTGTACAACCAGACTATTACGACCAACATTCACAGCCTTTTTTAGTCTTTTCTTGCCCATGCAGTTTTAGCCCTCCCAACAATCTAAGTTATTTTTCTTGCTGTCACTGACAAGAATTGTGCACAAAACAAAAGCAGTTTATGTGATGCTTCTGAATGCTAACAACAGCATGCCATGTTTCCTTTCCCCACGACTCTTATTTTTTTGCAGTCATGTGTTGTCTTTTCTCAAATACTTTGCAGGTTTTAAAGCACTGTAATTATACCATGTTAGGAAAACATTTACTGAGCCAAGATCTATCTCTTTCTGCTGCCACATGAGGGCATATAATCTTCAGAATGGAAGCAGAGACGGAAAAAAATAGTTTCATAAAGTAGTGTTTCAGGCAGAATAGGAAACAAAAATGCTGGCAATAGGTTGTGCAAAAAGGCAATACTGCTACACCGAAGGAAAGCTTTTCTGACTGGATTCACATATAAAGTTGGAGAATGACATTCAGGGGATAAAATGGACATTATATGAAGTGGACAAAGGAGTCATGGTACAGGACACATAAGCAAATTTAATGTAGGTACAGTTATTTGTGTGTGGTGATTTCATAGCTTTTTAAGCTGTCAATTTTGGCATTACTTTCCCTGACTTCATTGCATCTGCTCAGAGCTGACAAGCAGTACTATATTTTTTCGATAAAACAGGAGTGACAATTGCTTGAGAAATTTAACTGGTCAGTTTTCCAAAATACTTTGCAAGTATCTGTCCTAAGAGCAATACTGATATAAGCACCTTTTGAACCTGCTTTTTAAGTTAAACTGGATATGCCTGTGCATCTGAGAAATTTCTGGAGGAATGATTTTAGAAGTTGGTGCTGTGAACCCTACTTATCTCTTTAGGTCAAGATTTGCCTATTCCTGATCTTTAATATTCTTCAGTATTTTGCTTACCTGAACATACAGAAAATGACTGAGGAAATTCATTTGGGATTATAACGTTTAATATCTTCAATCTGTAGAGGGCAGCCAATTCTCTCTTCATTTTTGATTACATTCCAAACCATTTCTTAATGTTGAAAATACATTAAATATATGCTACTGACTAATGCTGATTCCAGATAGCATAGAGGTGCTGTTGGCTTGTAGAACTGACTGACAACTTGTAATTCAATCTAGAATTAGAATTTAGAATTTATTCGCCAAGTGTGTCTGAACACACAAGGAATTTGTCTCCGGTGTACATTTTTCTATACCTACATACAGGCTATAACTGACAATCAATGATTACAATCATAAGATACATTCATAATCATAAAGTACATTCATCATGTCATGTATGTCTTAGGTGCATCCATAATTATAATCATAATCCATCTATGATGGATTAAAGCATTTCCTTTAAAAAGTTAGATTCATAATTTATGCATTGTCAATCTGGTGTCCTTCAAATATATTGGAAATATATAGTATTTGGGCTAGGTAGTAAGAGAGTTGCACTTGGAAAGCACCATATTGAAGAAAGTTGCATGTATTAAATGTGAGATTATCACTTTATGGTGTTGAAAGGTTTTATACTTTGATTCTCTTATTTTTTCCACTCACCAAACTTACTTAGATTTGGAATATCTAAGGGCCAGATAAAGGTGATATTAAATGTGCCCTTGAATTAAATGGGCATGTTTTTAAAATTTAAAGAATGTATGTGAATATGTGAAATTACATACACAGATTGTCCCATTTAGTCTGATAGAGATTATATTTGTTGAATCTGGCAGGCATGAATTCTAAGTAAGAAATAGACAAACCACACTGAGATTTAAAATGTCAAAATGTACTTCCCATATAACATTTAAATCCATGTTTAATTTTTCTAAACATGGCTAATGTTTTACATTGTACACCACTTTGATCTTTCCAGAGAAATAGTTTAAAACTGAAACAGGCATTTCTATGTTGGATGTGTTCTTATACTTAATAGCAAGGAACAAAAAGGAAGTAGGATCATGCTTAAGTAGGATTTTCACTATTTTAATTGTAATTTAGCATTATTTTAAAAATGCTATATATGTTCCAAAATAATAAAACGGTTGATAAATGCAGTTTGGAACATGAGCATTGTTTCCAACTTGGAGACATGGTCATATTGCTATGTCACATGATCTGGAAAAAGGATTGCCAACATCTTCAGATTTTTTTTTGGGGGGGAGGGTGTCAGAACCTCCTCAGCTACACTCTTTGAGCCCTGGACCCCCTTGAATGATGTTATTGCTCCCCCTTGTGTCAACTCCCCAGAACAGACTTTTTTAAATGTCAAGTGTAAGAATGCCCAAGCAATTTTAAAAAATGTGGTTACCTTTGTGCATCTTCTCTTTTGATGTTTAAAACAATGCAGCATTTTGTTTGATTAATGTAACTCCCAAGCATATCCCCATCTCATGAGTGTTTTCATGCCATTCAGAGAAATGATGCCTGTTTGGTGCGGTAAGGTTATATATATAGACTTCCTAATCTGGTGTGAAAACAAGATCTGATGCATTGCAATTAGTCAAACCAGCTTAGATTTGGGCTGGGGTTAGTTAGTTGGATTGGTTCATGATTCTAGAATAAGATTTTGGTGAATTAAATTCTATTCTTGTTTGTAACCCCATGCATCTATCTGTGCATTGAATGTTTCTGTGAGTTTCTGAGATATGGACAACAGTAAGATGACTGTCAGGAACAGTAGTTATGGTAAAGATCCTAACATGCAGAAAATAATATAAGCAAACTTGGGATAAAACGGGTTGGTTTTCTTTGTATCAGTGTGTGCTCATACCAAAATACATATTGTCTTTATCACAATATGACTAAGGCTGTAACCAAATCTGCATCATTATATTACTAAAAACCATAATATTAGCAATAGCAATAGTACTTATATACCACCCATTGTACTTTGCAGCAGTCTCTGAGTGGATTACAGAGTCAGCATATTGCCCCCAATAATCTGGGTCCTGATTTTACTGACCTCAGAAGGATGGAAGGCTGAGTTAACTTTGAGCTGGTCAGGATCAAAAGTTTGTCGGGGGCCAGAGTTAGCTTGCAATAACGCATTGTAATCACTGCGCCACCATAGTTCTTGGAAATCTTCATTAACAAAAGTCATTATGGGCAATAGAGGTAAATATTTATATACTCACCTGATGATCATCATGCTTTAAGAAAGATTGCAGTTTGGAAAGTAGGAGGAGCAATTCATAAATATCATAAATAGATTAATGAAATGAAACACAGAAAAATGAGCAAGTTGGATCTCAGTGCAACTAAGTGGAGAAGGACATAGTAAGTCTGAATGAATGTGAACTGATCTTGCAGAACAGAGTTGATGAATTTCCACAGTCAAATGAAGATGCAGGTTTAATTCTGAATGAAAAAGCTAAAACTTATGTTATAAAATATAAAATGGTGTCATCTAAGTTCTGGGTGGATATAGAAGTAAAATTTCAAAAGTTGACAATAAGTTCAATAAATAATTAGATTGGAAGAAATGAGAGATTAATTTGGTAAACTTTTTTTTCATTCCATTCTTCCTTCTATTCCTTCCATTTAGAAGCAATTTGAGGGAAAAAAGTTTAGTTAAAAAGTGTGAAAGGATGGACAAGAACTGGAAATCAAAAGTGTGATTGGATATGAATGAGAATGTGGACTGTTAGATGAACATCTGTTTAAAAAGTCTATTTGTTCTGAATACATACTGTAAGAATAAATCTGTTCATATATTGTTTCATGTAGTGAAGGAATGACTATGCATTTAAATGTGTGATTCATTTCACTGTTATGAAATATTGAGAAAAGCTTTGAATAATGGACAGATTTGTTTTTATCATGCTTTGGGGAAAAAAGGAAAGAATGAAAGAAATGAGCATAAAAGTTGAATTATTGTAGGAAAAGAAAATGCAAATACTTTATGAAAAATATTATAAGATACCAACTTCTAATATTTCTGTGGAATTCCTACCAAAATGTTGGGACATGGAAAGCAAATAAGGGAATATTGAAGCTCCTTGGAACAAACATTTTGTTGAAGTCACTGTAACATTAGAGTATCACAGAATTTTTTGAATTTTAGTATATGAAAGTTTGAAAAGAGATCCTAGTTAGGATGTTCAAGTGGATGAGGAAAAATGCAAATAACAGAATGACACTTGGAAAAATGAGGATCAGAGAAAAAGACTCCATGATATGTAAAAGAGACAAAAAGTTGCAAAAAGATCAATGAATATTTAAGATTAAAACAGCCAAAGAAGATGCAGTGCAATTTTCTTGGAAATAGAAAAATTGGAAATAAGTCAACTGAGTGGAATTTAAAAGAAAAGTGATGAAATGATATGGGAGAAAATTGAATTGAGGAATTGCTGGAAGGATTATTTTAGAGGTTGGGTGTAGGAATGTTAGTGATATAATCATAATCATATATTAAACTTGTATGCCACTTGACTTCCAACAGCTCAATGTAGTATATGTTGATGTGTTGAAAAATAGATGCTACAAACTTTGCCTAAGTATGAGAAATATGGGAAGAATGCTATTATTTCCCCCTTTACTAAGGATAAACGTTGAAAGAATGAATGCAAAATCTACAAGGGGATTAGTGTACTTATGTGTTTGACTGTAGTCTGACTAAAAGTGTCTTAGAGTTGGAAATAAAATCTGAGAAGTATAGTACAGCTTTATGCCAGACTAGATTGTGCTCTTCAACAGGCCATTGAGAACATATGAATGCAAAAAAGAATACTTGCTGTATGATGGTTAAACAAAAGAACCAAAAAGAATAAATTTACATTATGGAAAGTTTTTCCCAGCTGTGGAGTTGAAATTTGATTGCTAAATGCTAGTAGAATAGAAAAGAATAGAAAAGGATGGAAGTAAAACATGAATGAGAGTAAAATCATTAAAAAATGATCCAGCATTGATCAGGGAGAAAGACAAGAATGCTGTTCCCTTGTTGTTAATCTATTTATGGAAAAAATATATAAGAAATATTTGTAGTGATATAAGAAGACTTTTGGTTAGGGCACACAAAGATGATTGCAAATTGAATAATTTGCAGGGAATGGTGCAAAGCGAAATATGAATTTGAAAATTAATGTATCAAAGAGTTAGATAGACACGTTAAACAAGGAGAAAAGGTAAAGGATTACAAGTTGTACATAAATGACAAAATCTAAAGGAAGCAAATGAATTTGTGTTTATATAACTCAGTAAAATGTTTACTAAAGATTGGAAAATGTATGGATAATTTTAAATTATGCCAATGCTGGTAGAAAACTAGTAGGTAGATAACATCTCTTGAAAGAAATGAATGTTAGAAGAGTAAGCTTCTGCTCAATTGGTTCTGTTGAAATGAGAGTTGGTTATGTCAGGCAAAACTTACAAGCAATTTAAATGCACCAGGAGCTGGTAACGTAAGAACAGTGAGTGACAAATCAAGAAGTGAGATGATCAAGAATGATTGGATACTGGGTGAAATGTGAATTAAATGCAAAGGTGAATGACCTACACACTAAGGTGATTTAGTCATACGGAAAGAATGAACGAGGCTAGAACTGCAAATCAAATATTTGAAGGAAGATTGAATGGGTTCAGAGAAAGGGAAGGACCAAGAAACTAGAGATTGAACAGTTGACAAAGTCCACAAAAATAAAGAGAATTCAAAAAACAAAAGACAGTGTATGAAGTGCTGTATGGATGTAATTGAAGGAAGGGTAATTTGCCAGAATGGAAAGGCATGGAGAGAGATAATGATGATATTGGTGCAAACTAAATTTAGCTGTTTCCTCTTGCTTTTCTTATCTCATCTCTTTACATTCTTTCTCACTCTCATGTAAACACATGCCCCTTGTCCTGCTAGGAGAATTCACTTTAAATAGTTAAAAATGCATATACATACCCTTATCTGCCTCAGGGACATGTGCTTCTTCTCTATACCTCTATATATCTATTCTCTCTCTTTTGTCTCCTAGAGAGACAATTACCCATAATTTCTTTGTATAGACAATGTCAAGCCCAAAACTATATGACTCCTATATGAAATGACAGCGAGAGACCTGCTCCAAGTCTTTAGGAAAAGTAGACAAGCCTGGCTATTCCCATAAACAAAGACGGGAGAGAAAGATTTTTCTCCTCAAAACTTTTCTTGTATGCATTTGTTATCCCTCCTGTATTTCAGGTTGTATTGCAAGCCCTAATCTGACTTTCCAATTTCCTATCGTGAAAAGCATCTTATATTGTTCTTTCTTTTTTATTTTTGACACCTGCTTGCTTAAAGAACTTCTACCATGTTCCAGTAATCTTTTGTGTAATTTATTTTACTGAGCTTTGCCCTCATCTGCTCTGCCTACCCTATATCCAGCAGCTTGCCTATGCCCAAGAGGCTCTACCTCCATGATCTTTCCATATAACAGGTAGTCCTCAATTTATGACCACAATGGAGACCAAAAATTCAATTGCTAAGCAAGAGAAATATTGTGAGTTTTGCCTCACCTTTCTTTCCATAGTTGTTAAGTGAAACACTCCAGTTATTAAATTAGTAACACAATTATTAAGTGAATCTGGCTTCCCCATTGACTTTGCTGGTCAGAAGGGGATCCCATGACCCTGGGACACTGCAACCGCCATAAATGTGAGTCAGTTGCCAAGGGTCCAAATTTTGATCATAGGACCATGGGGATGCTACAACAATAAGAGCCAGGATGTTGCAGTGGTTAAAAGCAGCCTTGCACGTTATTTCTGCTGACTGCCATCTGCCATTAGTCATCAAAAGTTCAGCAGTTCGATTCTCAGTGGCTCTAGGTGGACTCAGCCTTCCAGCCTTCCGAGGTCGGTAAAATGAGGACCCAGATTGTTGGGGGCAATAGGCTGACTGTCAATCGCTTAAAGAGTGCTGTAAAGCACTCTTAAGTGGTATATAAGTCTAAATAATAATAATAATAATTCAATGTGTGAAAAACAGTCATAGATCACCTTTTTTTTAGTGCTGTTATAACTTTGAGCAGCCAATAAATGAATAAAAGAATGGTTGTAAATCAGGGACTACTTGTATTGAAAAGTTGGATTGCAACTATTTTACACCTACAAATAGAAAAAAAATTCTGATTATGTTCCCCCATTGGACTACAGCTGCATTTATAATGCAAAAGATAGTTGGAAGACAAACAGGGAACCCAATTTTGTGAAGGTCCTTGAATTGGGACATCCGACTTGCCTTGGGCAAATGAGCCAAAACATAACAACAACAAAAACAAACAAAACATGTCCAAAATTGCCCAGATCACCAGGAGTCAGGATTCACCCCAAGCTGCAATAGAGTTGTATCCATTTGCAAATAATATACAAAGCATGCATTCTTATTAACAGATGAATGAATTAGGCTTGTTATCTTTATTTCAAACATACGTTTCTGAAGGCAACAATCCTGCAAATGCTAAAAGCATTTTGCTTTATGCTCTGTGGGTAATAGGTGGTCATTAAAACAGTCTGGCCAAAGTATCAATTGCACATTGGTGATTCCAATTTGCACCGAATAAAAAACTGAAGTGTTACAAATCATTAATGCATTTTTAAAGAAATTACAATAAAAATAAAACAACGAATTATGAAAGAAGGGATTGTTCTACAGTATCCTTCCTCCTGAACAGAGTGGCCAGCTTGGGACTAAAGTCCAGGGATAATGCATCACTGCCTATAGTATCCTTAGGCAGGTGTGTACCACCATTTTTCTTTTAATGTCCTTATGAAATAAGGAAGTTTAATTTTCAAGGAAACACACAAGGGAATGAACATCTATGTTATTTTAAACTGAGGCAGTTTATTTCAATGCTATCTTGCACAGGAGGAGCTTGTTAGCTTTTTCTCTCAGCTATTTTGTGCTTATTTAAATATTTTATGCTGCTGTCCTGCATGAGAACATAAAACAAAAATACAGCGGTGGCACATCCTTAAGGTCATTGCTTAAATACAGACATACCCAAAGCAACAGTTAAAAAAAATCAGAGTGATATCTGCCACCAATAAATCCCAAGAAACAACTGTAACTATAGTCCAAGACAAACATAATTAATACAACACAAACCATTAACCAAAAGGTCAGATAAACAGGACAGTCTGCATGTTGCTTGATAATTGTTACAGTCATGTATATCATTGACTTGATAATTTCTTTGCTGGTTCTAATATTAATTTGCTACTTGCCAATAGATCGCCACCTGTTTATTATTTGAAGGAATGATTTCATATTTGTCAGCTTTTATGTACTGGTGAGATGCACTATAACTGCAAAATGCATTTTTATTTTAATGTATTATAACGGGGACATATTCTAAGATTAAAGTATTCATGTCTCACAATACTTTTCTTGTTTGGGAACATGTTAAATGGAAATTCTGTAATGGACTGTCCAACAGAGGATGCATTGCATTTAAAAACTATTTAAAAAGAAACTTCTGCTAGTGCATTATTAAACGGCAAACAATATTATTGTCATGCTTAATAATTCATGGTTTTTATAGGAAGAAATTGTCAGAACCTTCAAGCTTTTAGGAGTGATACAGAGATTCCCATGCTCCCCTCCCAGTAATTAGATGTATTTTTTGAGATTATCTTGTGATTCACATTAGGAAGTACTAGTGATTTGTCCACCAAATAATCTGAGAGACTAATTCTTTTTTGGTTAACACAGTAACTGAAGCTTGCAGGACTCATTGTTGGCATAACACCTCATCACAGTTTTAAACTGTTTCATTTCACGCTGCATTTGACCAGTAAAATCAAAATTAGATATAAAATCACCATTATCACCCCACCAAGGCCATCATTACAAATGTAGGAATGGACCACTTAGCTTGGTTTTATCATACATTAGACATGAATATATAGAAAATGTTACTAAGTTATCTCATTTTTCTTTGAACCCAGTCAGCAGAATATTCAGCCATGACATCACTAGCTGGTGGATTAGATGATATGAAGGCCAATTTAACAAGCCCTACATCAACAGATATAGGTGCCAGTGTTCCAGGACCACAATCATATCCTATTGTGACAGGTAAGAAAACTAGATACTTTAAAAAAAATGTATGCCAAAACTGATGCTCGTGATGATATGGTGTATAAGGTTTGTGATATGAATGCGAATGTAAGAAATGCGAGTTTTAAAAAAATAAAATGAAACCCACGATATTGAAAGCATTCAGAGACATCAGTAGCTCGTATCCTATACAGATGTTCTACCTGTTTATTATTTCTATGAATAATTGATTTGTATTTATGAGATACACCTTAGCTGCAGAAAAACCTTGTTGTAATTGCAATAGAGACGAACAATCGATGCTTTAGAGACCATATACAGCCCGTAAACCTTATCAGGGCACCAGAAATTATGCCTTTAAATTTTGAAGGCACCTTGTTAAGAAACCATTTTCCCAAGAAGACTAGCAGCATTAAGTAGAAGCACTAATTTCTTTTAGGTTTTACCCCACCAGGAAGAAACATGTCCCAGTTTGTGAAAAATTTCTATCTGAGTGGAGTAAAAAACCACCTCCTGCGCGAGCTGCACTGGCTACCGGTGGACTTCCGGGTGCGCTTCAAGGTGTTGG
>JANHFO010003220.1:55715-66484 GCA_032468095.1 Pareas carinatus
TGTTCACCGCCCTGAGTCCCTTCGGGGAAAAGGGCGGTATACAAATCAAATCAAATAAAAATAAATAAATAAATAAATAGAAGGGACCAAAGAGATATCTTTGACTGAAGGAAAGTCTGGCCGTACTTGGTGACTTCTTACTTCAATTCTTTTATGGAATGATGACTGTACTGCCATATTCTTTCTTCCCTGAGCAGCAAGGGGGTTGTGGAATGAAGATTTTACTGGTCTGTTTGAACAGAGGCTGTCTAAAGTTTCACTCCAGCCTTAGGAACAAATGAAGGGAAGAGTGAAGCCAGCTCCTTTCCATGCAAGCTAAATTACAGATTCCCAGAGAGCTGCATGGATTTAGTGGCTGCAACACTGGAGAAAGAAGCATGGGAATATGTCCTTGCCTGTCCATAGAGGTCATTTTGCTGATAGCAAAAGACAGCATTTGAATTGATCCAATCCAATTCTTCACCCTGTCTTTGCTGAACAGGGCTGACCTTTTTCTGTAGCTTCCTATTTTAGTACACTGGATGGTTGCTCTACAGATTCTTTGCATGGAGACCTAAAATTAATTTTGTTCAATGGATATAACTGAGTTTCATGCCACCTGTATCCACCTGTATTCAAGCACTCCACAATTTTCTCCACTGTGCCTATTATATTCAGTCCTCTACTCAGGAAGGGGAAGATTATTTATCAATAGTTAATAGTTTTTTTTAGTTGTTTTGATAGGCGCTTACAGCAGCATTTATTTTGCAGTAGCATTTCTAGCTCCTACTGAATTTGATATATTGTTCATATTTTTACTTTTTAATGATTGACTTAAATTTTTGTATTTCTTATTTTATATTGTTTGTAGAACACTGAAAAATTATTTTGTAAATAAAAGTATTTTATGTCTCTTAATATAATAAAAAGATGCAAAACCCAAAAGATACTGAAATATAAAAAGCAAAAAGGAGAAAAATTCATAGATAATATCAATTAATAATATGCATTAGATTATGTATTTAAAGAGAAAATGAACTGAGTTTTTAAGCAACAAATTATAGCTTGACTATACAGAAAATGATAATTGGTTGGTTTTCCTCTAATTGATATGAAATCAATTAACAAATAGAAAGTAAACACAGATCAACAATCCGAGATTTAAAATCTAATTTAGCAGAGTCATTCCAATAAAGAAAGCAGTGATTGAAACTAAAGTCCACTATAAATTTAGAGTCTTCATACATCCAAATTTCTGGTATATAGTTTACCATTACACCAACTTCTTTGCATTTTATTTCCTCTTCTCAATGTTGAATTGAGAAAATGAATTATATTAAACCAAAATGGAACATCAATGGGACAGGCTCAAAATGTGTGCTGAAGTCCTTTTCACCATTTCCAATTTCCAATTTCCAACATTTTAATGTTGGCATCCAGCCTTTACTAAATTCTTCTCAAGTATTCAGTATACTACAAATACATATTTTTGGTTGAATTAAAAACATTTGAAGATCAAGAGACATACAGACACAGAGACAAACACATTGTTTAAAACTAACCCCATCGATTTACATAAAGTATTCCAACTCATTTTAGTTTTCCTTCATTGTCATAATAATCCTGTCAATTAAAATAATAATAGCTTTAGAATCTTACATATTCCTTCAGTAATAACAATAATAAAATTTAATGATTAATTAAAATCAATATTATTAAATTAATAAATGCTAATAATGTAATAATGGTGGCCAATCATAAATAATAATTATTATTTTGGAATTTCAGATGCTACTAGTGCATTCAATTAATCAGCTAATAAAACATTTTAATTGGATATATTTCCATTCATTAGTTTTCAAATTCTTTCAGCAACATTGCAAATGCTTTATAAGATTGTTTGAGAATAAGGTATCAATACCCTGTCTTGGCTACAACTCTTAATCTCAGATTGTTCTAGAAGTCAATTATTAGATTAGAAATAAAATGTGAGTTTACCTCTCAACATATTCCAAATATAATCTTGCAGTCTTTAATGGCAAATATTTCCTTTGATAGACAGAAATACAAAATAAAAATAGATCATACCAAGGGGAACAAATAATAATAAAGAAGTGTCCAGGAAAACTTTAGAAAAAACCTGCTTAACTTCAGATAGATATGAAAATATATGCGAGTGATAAAGCTCTTAATCTGAAAATCAAAACTCCCTTCTCTATAAGGGAGTTGTTATTTGATGAAGAAAACTGGGAAACTGTCAGTCCAATATGAACATTTTCATCTCTTTAAAATACCCCAACAGATTTAACATTCACATACCTCTAAGAATAGATATTCATTCAATCATACTTTAATATTTCCCATAAAAGCATTTAATCAATTGTTAATATCAATAATAATCTGAGGTAAACATTTTGAAATACATACCTTTACTGCTCTAGAGATCTTCTTAGAAATAATAATCCCAAGATTTTCAAAAGAATTTAAACCATATACAGTATAAGGTCCCAATATTTACATATTTCAGTAGGTACCTTAGATCCTATTGGACATATTTTAGAATTATTCCACTTAATTGAATACCTTGATCACTTACTAAAATGTACTACATTCATAAATTTTTATAGAGAACTTTAATAATTTTCAAAAAGGTATAACCATCTAAAAACAATTTATGTTTATCATCAGCTGTCTTATTGCCCCAGATACCATTCAACTTTTGAATCAAACAGGTCAGAAGATTCCACAAAACATTCCAGTGATAATTTCATTTGTATTAGCTCTGGCTAATAGAACTCAGTTAATTAAAAGGTATTTTCCAATTCAAATATTCAGGTTTGCAGCTGATATAAACATACCACTTAAAGGATATCATAACAGAATAAAATTTACCTCTGTCTTTTCCTTCTGGCTCTCACCCAATTTGTACACTATTCTACCCAACATGAGCAATGAAGATTTTTACTTGCTTTTATGTCATATACCTGGATCTGAAGTAGAAGATAAAGAAGATTTAATTAGCTATGTTTTATGCAGGTTATTTCACTGCATGACAAATGATGACCATAGGGGTGAATGTGGGGGGAAGGGAACAGAATTTCTGTCCAAGTCTGATAATGAGCTAGAAATAGCTTTGTGTACAGGCTTTGAGATATAGTCCTTAGCTTGCATTTGTTGTGATCTGAATGCGGTTATAGTTAAAACAATACTGAACTGTTGAAATTCTTTTGTGGCAAAAAGGGTTGAATTTAAATACGTAGAAGTGAAGACCAATGGTAACGGTATGCATTGCCAACAAGTGGATATGTGACACATTAATATTAGATCAGAATTAATTGAGAAGAAATGAGCAGAAGGTTTAATGCCTCATAAACTTTCATGGTTTATAAATATTGTGAATATATAAGAATAAGAATAAAAAGTATTGTGATTTATGTAAAAGGAGTCAAATGTATACAGTATATCAAAATAAAATGCAGTATATAATGTATGAAATTTATTTATGAGAACTAGCCAAATCTGTTCTTCACACCACTGCTTTTCTTTCAACCCTATTTTTTATTCTTTAACAATAGCTTGTTGCTTTTCTGTGATATTATTCATGTATTTAATAGTCACTATTTGTTCATCAGATTTTGCTCCAATATTCTTTAAGAACTGGGTGAAACTTATAGTATATCAGAACAGAGCAACCAGAGTAGTATTGAAACTAACATATTATCAACTTTACCTGAAAGCAAGTAATTTCCATTAAATCATCAACATTATCTAAGCACACAATCCACCTAATCGATGCACTGTAACAGATTTTGCACTGGAGCCCCATTGTAGCAACCTTCCAGGAAAGAAATGAATTTTGTTATCAAGGGAGTTTTGACTTATACAATGGTTTATTTATTTATGAAGCCAAGGGCAAGTACTGAGAAGTAGGGTTTTTTTTTGGTAGGGTTTCCTTTCTATTGTTGCACTTCTGATTCTTTGTCGCAATCAATCAAAAATTCTATTGATTTTGGAGGTTCCTGGAGGGGACATATTAAACCTAAATTGGATTATTCTTATATTATAATTCACTAAGGCATGCTATGATGATGATAGAAGGTCCTGGCAAGGTTTACCTTCATTCCTTGTCTGTCATAAACTATCAGCTGATTTCAGCACTATAGTTGCCTAGGCTACTACCAGTTAGAGGCAGCTGGATAGTTGGTTGGTTCTTATTTCTTATTTCCAGTGCTTTTTGAGTCTGGAACAAACTAGCTGGGAAAGCAGGAGAAATCAACATGTGAAAGATGAAATGTTATGGCCAACAATTGGGGGAAACAAATCAGAAAGCAAAATAGACCAAAGGAGAATAACAGGAGTTGTAGAAGAAAGATGAATGTATTTGATGAAAAAAATATTTTGTGAAAGTTTTCTAATACAATGGTATGTTGGTATTCAACTGTTTGAGACTCATCAAATTTGGTACTCATCACATTTTGATGTGAAAATGTTGCTCCAGTACTAATTGTTTGTTTGGTACTCAACGCACAGGCTAGAACGTGTCAGTGTTGGCTGTCTTATGACTCACTACATTATTCCTTATGTGAAAATGTTGTTTGTTACCCATCATTTTTGGTACTTATTGACTCTCCTGGAGCCAATTAATGATGAGTACCCACGTACCACTGTATGTATATGAATCATGGTCAACAGTGCTTAATAAATCAACACAGTATAAAGTTAATAGGACTCTGTCCTGAAGTTTTCTAAAATGAGGAAACCGAAGATCACTGCAAGATCAAATTACAGTGCTTGTACTAGATAATTCCATGCTTGCACACTTGATATATATATTAATTGATAATCTGGAAAGCAAATAGAGGATTAATATTTTAACAGTTGAAATGGTTTTCACATATGATCTAGTAGGCCATTTTACTAAATATTTATAGTCACCTGGTAAGAATTGGTTTCCCTGAGTGGTATAGGCTATGTGTATCTTGTTCTAAACTTAAAATACATCTTAAAATGATGATTAAATGCTTTGGTACTTTAGAATTCTGTGAGAGTAGTATTTTGGGTTTTGGGAGGCCATCTTTCTTTCCACTACTTGAACTCTTTCTGTCCTGCTGTTTAGGACTAAATGCCTCAAAACTGAGCTTGTCCAGGAGTCCTTAATCCAAAGGTTTAATTCTTTAATGGAAGAATTATAGATTCCATTCCTGTTCTGTTCTGCTCTGTTCTGTTCTATTCTATTCTGGTATAAGTAAAAGAGACACAACTTTTATAAACCTCAAAAGATCCAGTGGTCTATTATTAGAGTTTATAGTCCAAAACATCTGGAATGTACTACATTGTTCACTAATGCTCTCATCAGCTAGAGGTCAAGCTGACCAATTCTTTCACTTTTTATTTAGGGATTTCCTCCTCCTCTTCAGAGCATGCATTCATCATTCCATGACTAAACTGTTCTCAGCAATAGTTTTCTGATTTCATATATTCTGTCGTCTCTGTAGATCTTCTATAATTCTCATTTTTAACTTCCTGAGGTAGAAGGAAGAAATGTAATAAACACTGGATTTTAACAATACTCCATCCTTCTCCTCCTCTCCTGTTTCAAATAAACAAAAGATAGGATGTTTAGCATGTTTAGTATGAACTTAAAATTTGATTTGCCAGGTAATAATGCTTGTTTCTTTATCAGTGTGTACTTTCCTGAAAGTCACAGGGAATTTTGCATCAAAATGCCCAAACATGTTTTAATTCACAAATGTATTAATTTATCCTGAACATTTAATCACCCATATATGCTTTTACCTAGAATAAGACACAGTTGCTGTAATAATAAACAATAGAGAAAAAGTATTTTTGTCTTAATGTAACCGAGCTAATAATTAGATAGGTTACTTCAATGAAAATCATAATTACACTGCGTAATATTAATTCAAATTAATATTCAGTATGCTGAAGTATTACTTGGTTTTAAGTAACCCACCTTAAAAATACCATAATTTTAAAAACTCATCAAAATGGCAAGTAAA
The DNA here is from genome assembly GCA_032468095.1 of Pareas carinatus. Lineage (NCBI taxonomy): Eukaryota > Metazoa > Chordata > Lepidosauria > Squamata > Pareidae > Pareas > Pareas carinatus. The sequence continues at coordinate 61,715 of JANHFO010003220.1, forward strand.
TTAAGGTTGCCACCTTTTCCAGAGGGAAATAAAAAACTGTCAAAGCTCATTTGCATATGATTTATTTAGACATGTATGTAAGTCTGGTGAGTTGAAAATGAGTCTTTACCTCCCCATAGCACACCCAAGTGTGCACACAAACATATACTCACACTCATATACAAACTCTTTTCCCATCTCTATTACAATATTAGTAACCTAAAAACTTTTCATCCTGATCAGAACATTCAACTTGGAAAACTAACAAGGGAACAATAATTATCTAAGTTAAAATTCATTTAAATAACTATTTTAACTGTATTATTATTGGTTTATATTTCATCTTATTCGTGTTTATTTTGTTGTAACCGCCAGGAAAATCTGAATGGGGTTAAGGGACTAAGAAGAATTGGTGCAGTATTAGTTTCAATAAATACTAGCTTGCCTAAGATTATTTGATCTATTGGTGTTAAAGAACTGATAAATTGGTGTCACTACCTGCAATCCATCTTCTGTTTAAAGAACAAAGTGAAGGCAAAATTAGATACAAAGGAGAACAAAGCTGTTACACTTTTAATCATTTTATAGAAATGATGATCTTTATCTCGATCTGACTCAGTGACATATGTTGATCTGGTGAACTTAACTCATGGACTTTAAATTGAGGAATTCCCGATTTATCATCATATCATACTAGTTCTCAATTTTTCAATGTTCTTTTTCTCCTGAAGGAAGAAAATTAACTAATTTAATTAGTTAGAATAATAGAATCAAAGAATGTACAAGGAGAATTTGCATGTCACCTAGTCAAACCCTCTGCTTAATATAGGCATAGATTTAATTATCCTATGGATAATTATAGTCTATTCCTATACCAATAAACCTAATTATTATTATAATAATAAACTCAATTATCATAGTCGCTAAGACTATGGAGTCCTGGTGGACAAGCACTTAAATATGAGCCAGCAATGTGCGGCAGCAACCGAAAAAGCTAAATGCAATCCTTGTTTGTATAAACAGAGGCATAGCATTAAAATCATGTGAAGTATTAGTACCACTTTATAAGGTCTTAGCAAGGCCACACCTAGAAAACTGCATCCAGTCTTGGTTGCCACATTACAAAAAAGATGTTGAGACTTTGGAAAAAGTGCAAAGAAGAGCAACTAAGATGATTGAAGACTTGGAGACTAAGACAGATGAAGAATGGTTGCAGGATTCAAGTATGGCTAGTCTAAAGAAAAGAAGGACTGGGGGCACATGATAGCAGTATTCCAGTCTTTGAGAGGCTGCGACAAAGCGGAAGGGGTCAACTTATTGTCCAAAGCACCAGAGTACAGGATAAGAAACAATGGATGGAAACTAGTCAAGGAGAGAAGCAATCTATAATTAAGGAGAAACTTCCTAAGAGTGAGCACAATTAACCAGTGGAGCAGTTTTTGCCCTCAGAAGTTGTGGGTGCTTCACCACTGGAGGTTTTTAAGAAGAGACTGAACATCACTTGTCTGAAATGGTACAGGGTCTGCTCCCTTTGAGCTCTATTCTGATTGATTGATTGATCCCTGATAGATGGCCACCCAATCCAGTTTATAAACCCAGAACAAGAGCAAATCTATCGGTTGGAGCTTTTTCTCCTAACTATATGGCATGCTTTTAGAACAAATTCGAAAGTTATACTTGTATATCTGAATAAAAACCTTTATGCTGGAAGTAAAGTGTTTGTTTCCACATATCAGCATTCCCGAGAATGAGGATCTAATCTAAAGAATGATAAATGAAGGAGATTTTACATCCACAAGAGAAAAGAAATTTATAATACATGATAGGAAAAGGCAAAGCTCAGCACCTAGTCCACTGTATCCCACTTGGAAAAGAATTCATACAGCAGGTCTCTGGGTATCCCTGGAACAAAGACAAACTAGTAACCCAAGATTAGTAGTCTCATATATGTGGGTATGCAGAGTGATAAATAAAGAGGGACATAAGGAAGATGGTTCATTCGGCCTTCTGCGGTCAGTAGCTGTGAGATGCTGAAGAGTTGCTGTTTTTGAAGTCACATCATCAATGTGCAATGAGCAAAATATAAACTACCAGGATCAGGATCAGAATTTGTTTTGCCAAGCGTGTCAAGTCACACAAGGAATTTGTCTTCTTTTAGTTTGCAAGCTGCTGTAAATGTTACTAGTTTAGGTGGACCAGAATTTAATTCTGCAGAGCATTTTTAATGTCCTTGAATGCAAATGTAATCTTAAGCACGAGCATTAGTTCTGTTTTAGATACCTTATTTATACATTAAAAGTACAACAGAGGACTGTGGGAATTATAACAGAAAGAACAGAGCAAAATAGAATAGGCCAGGTAAGAATGGTTAAACAATCCTTTTGTATATTTGTTACAATCCCCCAAAAAACTCTTGTTGAAACTCCTGAAAAATTGCCATTTTCTTATTAAGCGTTAAACTTACATATGAACTACCATGAATATTGTATCTTTTGGCTCCATAACATACTTGTTAGATCATCTTCATTTTGTGTGTGGGAAAATCAAATGTAGTATTATGCATTTTTTTAAATAAAAAAGGATTACAAATGAATTGTAAATAACGGCAGAAGTCATTGACCAATGGAGGACATAGTCCTGTTTCAGGAAAATAAAACCACTCAATTCCTTAGTGCTCCATCATTCAACACCCAGCAAGATATTAATGTGTGAAATGCTTAAAAGTCCCCATATTCTGAGATGAAGAGTGTTTGAGAAATGGGTTTTATTGTGGCCAAGAAAACTAATCTGGTTCTTTTGATAGGGCTGAGATCTGCTGTTCAAGCTCCAGCAGTTTTTATGAGAATGTCTAGGGACAGAGCTTGGCTCCCATTCACAAACTGACCTACGTCTAGTTTGTATTGTGAGTCCTGAGTTCTTAAGCCAACTCATAAAATAGTATAATCAATGCAAAATAGGCTGAGAACCATGCAGATAAAAGAATTATGGCCAGTGTTTCATTGTTCTTGTTTTTAAGCCAGGCTGGAGTAGGAAAGCCACACTGAGAAATAATAATGTAAAAGATCCTTGGTGCAGCTGTGGTGTCAGTCTGGGCTTTGCATTTCCTAGCAGATTTGCAGATCTGATCTGCGGTAATATCATTTGAATGGGGAAAAAAAGGTACTGTTTAGACATTGGCATTCACATCAGCAGGTCCATAAAACTAGACCTAAATTATGGTGAAAGGAAATTTTGATGACACTTTTCTAGCCCGCTTCATTCACCAACTTGCTTGTGGTTATGGACCAGTGGCTGAACATCTGATTATAAAACTAGTTGATTTCTCTCCATCGTTTTTTATGCCACATTAAATATTAAGTTAAAAAAAAAACTAGCTCTTACTGCCTGCTGCCACGGTTCATAAGCATGCTCTCCATTTGCAAGCCAATGACATGTGCCCAGTTTATTACTGCTATAGTCAGCACTTCCTGAGCAGACCCTGATTGTTACTAATTACCTGCAGATGCATTTTCTTTGCTCTGCTGTGCTGACTTCAGCTTGGTCTCTACCCCTTGGAGAGGGCAAAGTGGCACCAAAATTGACACCTCTGCTTGCCTCTCCAGTAAGACATAGTTGACAAAATCATAGGCCACTCCGGCTGCCCTTGGCTGGCTAGTCGCTTTATATTAGCCGGGCCAAAAATGTGTTGGACAATCTAGCAGAGATGAGGTTTTTAGAACTATCCATTTCAGTATGAAACCAGACAATTCCGAACAATATGAAATAAAGTATTTAAAACTGAATTTCTGTAGGTGCCAGAATGGCGAGCAGTATTTGAAAAATATTCCCTTCCTTAACTCGCTATCCCTACCACATACTATACCAGAGGTCTCCAACCTTGGTCCCTTTAAGTCTTGTGGACTTCAACTCACAGAATGGCTGGGGAATTCTGGGAGTTGAAGTCCACAAGCCTTAAAGGGACCAAGGTTGGAGACCTCTGTACTATACTACTTAAATTAGGCTTGACTCTTAGTGACTTCATAGACAAATCCAGTAATTTTCCTGGCAACAGCAGTGAAGTTGCAATATTCCTGGATTTCATATTATAAACCAGGTGTCCTTAAGCAGTATAGGTAGTCCTTGACTTATGACAACAACCGAGCCCAAATTTTATGTTGCTAAGTGAGACATTTGTTAAATGAGCTTTGCTTCATTTTACTTTCTTGCCACAGCGGTTAAGTGAATCGCTGCAATTGTTAAATGAGTAACACAGTTGTAAAATGAATCTGGCATTCCCCATTGACTTTGCTTGTCAGAAGGTCGCAAAAGGGGATCACATGACCCAGGGACGCCGCAACCATCGTAAATATGAGTCAGTTGTCAAGTGTCTGGATTTTGATCATGTGCCTGACGGGATGCTGTAATGATTGCAAGTGTGAAAAACAGTCATAAGTCACTTTTTTCAGTGCTGTTATCCCTTTGAATGGTTACTTAATGAACTGTTGTAAGTTGAAGTTGAGGACTATCTGTATGACAGAGTAAAGGTACAGTTAAAAAAAATAGGCCATTTCCTGCTTCTGGAATGTTTTTTAATTTCAAGCCTAATCTATCACTGGAATTTCCTAATAGTGTCCTGTCTAAATACTAACCAACTCCAACCATATTTAGCTAAAGATGTGCACCCTGCTTGTACATCTGCTTCAGAGGTCTCCAACCTTGGTCCCTTTAAGGCTTGTGGACTTCAACTTCCAGAATTCATCAGCCAGCTAGGAATTCTGGGAGTTGAAGTCCACAAGCCTGAAAGGGACCCAG
>JANHFO010003220.1:73104-85434 GCA_032468095.1 Pareas carinatus
AATTTCTTTAAGTATTACACATTTTAGTGTGATATTTGTTCCTGCTTGGGGGAGAGAGAGAGAGAGAGAGAGAGAGAGAGAGAGTGAGAATGAGAGACAGACAGTAATACAGACAGAGACAGACACAGAGAGAATGAGACACACACAGAAAGATACAGACAGACACACCGAGACAGAAAGACATAGAGAGAGAGAATGAGAGAGACAGAGACACACAAAGAGAGAGAGAGAGACAGATAGACAGAAAGAGAGACAGACAGAGACAAAGAGAGAGAGAGAGAGAATGACACACACACACACACACACACATATAGAGAAAGAGACAGAGAGAGGCAGAGACAGAAAGAAAGAGAATGAGACAGAGAGAATGAGAGACAGACACACACATACATAGGAACCATACAACTATACAAAAAAATTCAAACAATCTCCATATTTTCCTACCGACCACAAATATTTTCTCGTGGCACACTGGTGGGCCCTGGCCCACAGGTAGGTGACTACTGCTATAGAAGAAATTAGCTCTGACTTTGAGAAGGAAGTTGGAGAGGCAAAACCGTCTGTCAATGTTGGGAAAGAATGAGTAAAAGATGCAAAACAGCTCTGCCTTTATTGTGTAGTCCTTAAAAAAGGTGGACAAGATTTCAAGGTTATCTGAATATATCTCCAATTCAACAATGAAATAGCATTGTTTGGAATCCCTGCAATGTTTGTTTTCTGGTCTGGCCTAGCAGAGTTGACACATTCAGAAGAGATGGTCCGAAGGTACTTACTTGGCAGTCAAGCCACTGAATTGTACTCAAAATTTTATTAATGACTAACATTAATGGTCTCACATTCTGTGGCAGCTCTCATCTGTTAACATATTGGTGGTCATTTTTCTCCTAGCTGCAGTTTGCAAGAAGACCACAGGTATGAACCCACTTTGGTGTCTTTGAGTCAGTTTTGATTCCTGATGATTGTTTGGTCAAGTCTCTGCAGTCTTTCTGACAAGATTTCAGAGGTGGTTTGTCTTGTCTCCTTCCTAAAACTGAGAAGAAGAACTGGTCCAAGGTCACTAGAACACAGTCTCCCAGTTTCTAAGCTGATGCCTTAACCACTATAAAATTTGGGTATCTCCCTATATTCATTAAGACATAGCATACTTTGACTGGTATGAGGCTTTTGCTTCAGTCTTCCTACCATGTATACCTGAAAAAAAACAAGATGCTAGTGCTTAAAAAAAATGAACAATGAAAGTCATGCAACTTTAATGCGAGTCTTAAAAAAGGGGCATCTTTTGCAGGTTGGTCCAGAAGTCTGGGAGAAAAAAAAATTGCATCATGTGTGCATGAAGTTCTAGTCCTTTAGGAGAGAATTTTTTTTGGACTTTGAAGGAGGAGAGAATGTAATCTTAGAGTTTTGGGCAACCTTGGCCCTATGTCACAAAGTAAATCTCCCTTGCATTCTCTGGGCTGGAAATAAAGGAACTATAAAAAGAAATGGTCTAGCTAATAAAGAAATTAGCACGGAGTGATAGTTTCTGAAAGAAAATTGTAGCCCAGTGCAAAGGTTAAAGATTCCATTGTTTCTTTGAAAAGAAATTTCTGGATTGAATGGTCTATACATAAAAAAAAATTAGGCATATAGACGCCGAGTCATTAGATCAATATTTAACAGTGAACCTTAAGATCAGGTGAACAATAAAAATTCCCTGTAATGACAGCAATGAGAGAGATTTTAAAAAAATCTACACTGGAAAGTAATAATAGGTGAATTCAATTGCCCCAAAAATAACTATGTTCTGCTGTGACTTTAATCTGTTAAGAAAGGCAATTTATTGACAACAGAACTAATTACTTTCTGGGGCACACTAAATGAAAGGGCACCTGTGACTAAATCCTAAGTAACACACGAGGACTGGTTCAAAATTGAGCCACTAAATAGTGACCTATCTTATAATTAAAGTTCAACGTGTCCATTGGAAGGATTATGCCATAAACTAGCAGACTGACATTCTACCTTTTAATGAGTTTTAAATGAAGAAATCTAGTTGGACAGAGACAGAAGATGCAATATTAAATAAACTATAAAATGAAAAAGAAAGTTAGGATATATTAGAGGCATGGAAAGTTTAGTAAAAATATAAAAGTTTTAATATATTAAAAACAGTCATTGTGATTTGCTGAAAGGGGAATATCAGGTGAGATATATTATGCCCAGTGAGACAAGAGGCTTAACTATTTTACAAATCCCAATCTTTAGTTACACAGTTTCATTTCAAGAAGCCACCTAAATAATACAAAATCTCATGAATTTCAGTAAAAGTCAGAGCTAGCTTACTTTAGATTTAGAAGTTTTGAACCTCGTATTGGTAAGATTCTTGCTTTTTGAAGAGCAACAATGGCAAAACCCATAATTTTCCTTTTCTCAGAAAATTAAACTGAGGAAAAAATGATATATTGGAAATGTAGGCATATGCACCCATTGTGTTTGAGTTTTTCCTGTTGTATGGTCATGCCAGCTTGACTTTAAACCCATTTAAGAAAATGAAATATTTTGAGAATGAATGGCAAGGTGTTCAGTCCAGACAGTAGACTACCAGTCTTGCCTTTGGAAAATTCGCTCGGGGCTGTTCCACCTTTCTTTTCCAGAGACAGCAATTGCTGATCCATTCTTTCCTATGAGTGAAGTGAATCTTCCTGACTATATTTGTTGTTCATATGTAGTAACCCAAATAACCCATAATACTGAATGACTATTATATGTCGTCAAGTTGTTTTCAGCTCCCAGGAACCACATAGGTAGATTTTCTCCATTATGGTCTGTCTCTCCCCTGTTCTTTCATCTGTCCTAATGATGCACTTATATCTTCTCTGTCCTTCCACCATTCCCAGAATTAGAACTTTCCCCATAAAGTTGGGTCTTCATGTAATGTGTCTAAAGTAGGTAGATAATATGAACCAAGCTATTTGTATCTCAAGTGAGAACTCAAGGTAGAATTGTTTCATGATTTGTTTTCTTGGTTGTCCATGGGATTCTCAAAAGTCTTATTTAACTCCAGTGTTCAAATGTATCACACTTTCCCTATCCTGTTTCTTTAAAGTCCAACTCTCACTTTTATAGAGTGTCACAGGGAATATCATGGCTTGCATTATTTTTATAGGTATAGACACATCACAGCATTTGTATATCTTCGCCAAGGCCTTCATGGCTGTTCTACCAAATGCTAGTTTGTGCCATATTTCTTGGCTGTTTGTTCTTTTCCTGTTCATGGTTGATCCTAAAAGGCAGAAGCTATCTGCTGATATTTTCATTATTCATACAAAGGCTGGTTGTTCTACTTCTTGTCATTAGTTTCATAACCTATAACATAGGAAATGTTATAACCACCATGATATTATAGTAGTCATGGTAAACATAGCTCTAAAAAGTATTTGAGACAATGGGAAAACATTGACTCAGCTAAAGGGGTATTCCTACCTCTGGAAATAACAATGAAATTGGTAGGTTAGCCTCAAACAAATTGATGAGTGCTGAATATATAACTTGAAAAAAGTATACTTTGGTAGCAGAGCAGAAAAATGCATGCTGAGATCACTTTACTTTTTTAAATGTAATTTTTATTAAAACTTTTAAACAAGAAGTTAAAAGCTAACACAAACTAATAGAAAGTAAGAAAAAATGATGAGGTCACCTTAAGTGAGGGATTGATAGAGGCAACGTTTGTTTTGACATCCAGAAATGGTTGCCAGATCATACTGGTGACAAAGCAACTGGGCAATGTGAATAAGCCTAAGTGCCAATTCAGTCATATAACTCTGAATCCTAGAAAATAAGACATGCTAGACTATAATAAAGACATTTTCCAGCCCCAGTATTGGTGGACCTGCATGACTAAACATATTGCCGTAAAGAAATGGAAATTCTGCAAATAGATACTTGGGATTCCCATGAAGGCTTCAATTAGCTTATAAGCATTGTGATGTATAGGCATAACTGTCAAAATGTTTTAGCTGATACATTTCTTTGAACAATGCATGTTCTAGGATTCTTTGGGCATAGAAATATAATAATCACTGAGGCAAATCCAATCAGCAAGCCCTTCAAAAGTGGGTTCTTGGGATAAATTAAAGAGCAAATCATTGCCTCCCTGTAATTTTCTAAAGTAAAATTAAAGGGATCACCTTTCTAATTAAAGCACTCCCAAGAGGTTAGGGCTATTAGGCCTATTATATCTGAGTTACAAAAATTCAGACCACCTTTAGATGGCAGCAAAGATACACAAAGTGTCCTTTTGCTGCTATCTAGTGGCTCTCCTTATTTTTGCAGCCCAGATCTGGTAGCAGCATTATCTGACCTACAGATACACATGTATAGACAAAGGAATACTCTCTAGCTGCATGACGCAGAATACGCTGTTTTAGTTTAGCTTACTTTATTAGTGGATGACCTTAGCAAAATGTGAGTTAGCAATCTATGTCTTTTTCAGAGAGGAGCCTCATAGAATTCAGTGAGTGTAGTTTTCATTTAAAAACTTGTATAAATATAATGGAGTGATTCCTAGTCTGGTTTAAAGCAATGGTACATTTGGCTGCTATGAGAGAAATGGCCAATTATAAGACACCTGTTTCTCCCATTGTATTCTCCATCATGTCATCTAACATCCCAAAGTCTTATTTTTCTTTCTTTCTTTTTTTTGTGAGGATGGGAGGAGCAAGAAGGCATGCTTCCAAATGAAATGTGTACTAGATTCACCTTATTTTATTTTATAAGAATGAATCTGGGATCCAGGTGTGGCACAGGGCATTGTTTGAATTATTCTTTAAGGTAGTGTTTTTCTTTGTTGCATGCTACTTTCCTCTTAATTGATTTTTATATGTAAATTCTAAAGAAAAGACAGAGGACTCTGTGAGGTATCAGAAAGCACATTTGCACCAACAGGTTTGAGGCCTCAGGTTACAGCAAAACATTTTGTGAAGGTGTAAATAACATGGAGTTATAATAATAATACTGAGTGATGCCAGGAATTCTTTGCTCTCGTGGTCTTGTTTAATGGCTAAGGGAATACTCCAAGAGAGAGTCAATAAATGGAGTGCTTAATCTTTAGAGAAGGTTAAGCAGTAAGTCTAGGCCAACTAGCATTCAGAAATAAGCATCATGGTTCTTCATGAAAGAATCCCAGTTAGAATTTGTCACTATGATCTGTCCAAGGTACTGAAATAACTTTATCCAGTGTTACATTTTGCAACCCACCACAATAGATCAGCTCCTGACAACCTGAATAAAATGCACACATATCAGAATGGAACAATAAAGTTTTCCTTAAATTGGGCATCTGCACCACCAACACCTTATCTCTCTTCACCTTATCTCTATTTACATTTGAATTTGGCTATTCCATACGCCTGATGAAGTGAGCTTACAAAAACTGGTGCTTTTTAATGAATTATGTTAATCTGAAGGGCTGCTACCAGATTCTTCCTGACTTTTGGATATCATAGTCCTACAAGTTTTTCTGATGTTTTCACAAGAAATTGGGTACCTTCTTCCTAATAAACCTGCTTTTGCTTAGTTTGTATCTTTGCCTGCAGAGGCATTAGAATTCTAGCCAGCAATGTCCTTTTAAAGACTCAGTCATCTGGTTCACCATTTTCCTTCCCAAGAATCAGTCAGCACTATAAGCCTGCTGAGCTTAGCTGTTTTGGTGCTCTCCCATCTAGCCTCAACTACCTTTTACTGTCAACCTTGCAAGCCTGCCAGTACTCGTCTTTTATTTATGGATGGGCCTGTTTGGGCTGAATTGGAATCCACCTGTATTTAGAAAATGAATTTACCACCAATATGGTAAGATCACAGAATTTACTTGCTAGTTCTGTGGAAAAGCTCCAACCAAATTTTCGACCTTGATACCTGCAGGGGATTAGAAAGGGCTGTGCTACTGTTTATTCTGTACTTCTGGAGCCTGTGACGTCCTCAGATAGTGACCATCCTGTATGCAATTGGAAGTTTGGAAGGAACAGCATGAATGCTTAGTAACTCAAAATATACAGGATCCAAAAGCCTTCTTTTTATAAGAGCTAGAGAGGGTGGTTGTGACTTGTTTCTCTTCTGTTTTCAGGCTCATTCTTTCTCTTGAGCTAGGAATTGGAAGAATGGTACAGGTACAAGTCCTCAGCTTGCAACTGTTTGTTTAGTGACCGGTCTAAGTCCTGGGGTCACACGATCACCTTTTGCAACCTTCTGACAAGCAAAGTCAATGAGGAAGCCAGATTCGCTTCACAACCATGTTACTCACTTAACAGCTGCAGTGATTCATTTAGCAAGTGTGGCAAGAAAGTTTGTAAAATGGGACAAAATTCACTTGACAACTGTCTCACTCAGCAACAGAAATTTGGGGCTCAATTGTGGTTGGTAAGTTGAAGACTACCTGTATTTGGTGTCTAACATCATCCTGTAGTGTTTTGCATATTGGATATTTTTTTCCGAATTGGAACAGGAGAGCTGAAAGTTATTCTCATCCACCAAGCTTGAAAATGGGGAAGGGAGTAGAAAATAGCTCCACACCGTGAGCATTAGAAGTTCAGTGTAGAATTGGGGAGAGGATTCTGTTCCTCAGGGAAGGAGCTTGGCAAGGACAAATGGCTGGTTGTCCACAAAGCTATCCAAAATTTGTTGACAGAGTCGGATTGGTAGGAGTTTGCAGCGTTTCTTTCTGCCACAATGCAAACTTGCTTCCTGGAGGGATTCTTTTCTTTTGACCTTTATAATTATTCCTGTTCAATCTTTCTTCATGTTATTTTTCCTTCCCCTTCTCTCCAGAGTATTAGGGAAGTGAGTGAAATTGATGACTAGAACGTCTCCAGTCTTTATGATGATGAATGACTTTCACTGCCAAAGCTTTTATTGTCTGTGATTTGGGAAGAAGGGGGAACTGATTTATCATGGCTCACTGTCATGGCGTTTAATACAGTTATAAATCCTGACGTCACCACTCTCCAGCAGAATGAACTACACTGGCCAGCCACCCCTCCCTTCACCCCTGTCTTCATTAAGCTTTTATAGATTCTCCCTTTTTCAAAGCTCTGTGCTTGACTGTCACTATTATACTCATCAGAGGGTGGCATTCAGAGTGTAATTTGAAAGCATGGGAGTCCCCAACAGCCAAAATCTCCACCAGATGCTCAAGAGGAGAGGCAGAGAATAGGAAGGAGAGGTGGGATAGGGATCACATCAGATCTGTGGTTGTCCAAGGTGAGCATGGAATTTCTGCAATGAAAAAGGACGCTATAGAACAAGGTGGGCAGTCTTTGTCCTGGAATATATTCCTAAATATTCCTTGAAGTCAAGGTTGACTTTTGGTGACTTTCATCTCCTTTCTTTCTTGTCCCTGCTTCCAGAATAATTAATAACCCTAGGATTTCCTATTCGTATAATACAGGCTCGGCTATGTTTAATTTTTTTTTATAAAAAAGCCAAACTTTCAGGTACTGTGCCTTGGTATGAAAATAACCTTGGATAGCTCTTTAAAAGCATTTCTCTATTTTGGTTACTTTTTTTCCCATGAAACATTTCTCAGGATTTTTCCAGGGTTTTGTTGTTCTTTGAATGTTTAGAAATCTCAATCCAACTGACAAATATTGATTCATGCATTTATGATATCTTCCTGTATTACAGTTCACGATTCCCAGAACAGTTTAAGATACATTGTAATAACATAAAATTAAAAGGACAGTAACTTGGTTTGCCTTTCACAGACCTTGAAAGTATATAAGAAGTCCCCAAGTACCATAGGAATGGTTTATGTTATTCTTATTTGATTTCATGTCCTAATGTATGTTGAAAGATTTCATGGGCAGGTAGTAAGACATAAAGCAGACAGGAAGTGAAATAAACATTTCTCTGGTGCAGGCAGAATGATCAAAAACAGCATGTAAAATCTGGTATTGAAAAAATAAATAAACCAATTGGAAAAACACAGTGATTTGCATTGCAGAAAGCAGTAACTTTTCCTTTTCTTCTGCATTTGGCTTACGAAAATCTAAAATGAACAGCTGTCATTTATTTTCTACCATGTCACTTATATCTTGCTTACTAAGGAGCAAAGAGGCACTTGGTGATGCTTATTTGGGAATTGTGACATTGCAATAATTCTTAGGGCAGTGCTTAGCTCAGGGCTAAGTAAGTATTATCTTTACAAACCCTAATAAAAACCTTGTTCACTGCGTTTAAAATTATCTTGAGTTCTGATGTCTCTCCATTCCAAATTAATTCCAGAGATGCAGATCATAAATATTGATTTTGTGAAATAGGAAATTTAACATGGGATTAACTCCTCTGTGACATAAACCAATTGAAGTTTCCATTCCCATGGCTTTTGTTGTTACTTTAATCATTGACTTATAATAAATCTTTCTGGTTCATAATTCTGTCTGCATTATGAAAGATTTCTTTGGTGAATTTCTTATGCTAATATGATTTTTTAGAACTTATTCACTTTATGTTCCCTCACTTCTTCAAAACATATGTCCTCTGGGAAGGCAAAACAGCCACTACTTTAAATAAGGAGCAGTTATAGAGACAAGTTCTAAATAATGACAACACTCGACAGCCAGGGTTATTCATACTGAATTTTCAATTTGGGGATATACTGATACAGTCTCAAAGTCTTCTGTTGAATCAGAACAAATACACTTTTTCTTCCTTCCTCTTTTCCATGTCAATACCTTTTGTGTGTACTAATATTAATAATAATTTTTAAAAACCATTTGCGCATTTTAGCTTTTGTATCACAATGTACAACTAGCTATACGTTAAAATTGTTTAAAAAAAATAAACACCACCCCCTCTCCAAAATAAACACCTTGATTAAATCATAACCACTTGAATGGCATCATCTTTTTTTTACAATAAATGTTTGATTCTCAGTCTGCTCTTTTTAAATTTGAGCAAAAATAATATATATATTAAAAACTGCAAATTAAGCAGCCATAGGATGGATTGGTTTCTTCTGAAGTTATGGAATGTCATATAAGAATGAATTCTTCTTCTGACAGCCCTTTCAGCATTATGATCAAGTTCTAATATCAGGAGAAGACAAGGAAAGAATGTGGAAATGGTGTCATTGGGTTTAGAAGGCATCTGAAGAGTTAACTACTGTGCCTCTGATCCAGAAACTCTGGAAGTCAGGAATAAAGTATCAGAAAGAGTATAAAACATTGGATTTCACTGTGTTAATTGACTGCCAACAGGACACAAGAGAATGTCAGTCACTTCAGTGTTTGAAACAGTGTAATACTGCTTCCTTCCATATAAGTACAACTAAAAGAGTGCTAACAAGAACACTAAAGAGAAGGAGCTATGCTATAATGTTTGGGTAGATTCACCTGCCCAATATATTACTGCATAGAGGAAAATAGAGTTTTCTTTAGATACTATCATTACAGAAGTCTATGTTTGGAGATTGTTCCATCACTCTCTATTTTACATATAAAAAAAGATTTTCTGCAGTCTGAGAAAAAATATGGAAGAAGCAGTGGGATGAAACTGGAAGGTAGGATGTTTTTTTTTTGGGACAACAGTCAAATTGCTGTAAGAAACTGCAATCTTTGCTGCAATATCCCAGCTCTATATAATGTTTAACTATCCAATTCTAAGGCTGGCTTTATTGTAGAGCAGATAAAGGTGGCAACATTGGACATTACAGGTCCTGAAAAGGGTATGGGCATACTCCAACCAAAGAGTTGACAACACAAGACGTTCTCAAGAATATCCAGATAGCTATAAAAACCAACAGTATGTAAAAGAATAAGGAAGTGAAGATCATAATAATCTTTCATCTACTTCCATTTATACGTATATCTGCATCTCAAGAAGAAGAATATCTACAAAAATGGCATAATATTGGTTTTGGTCAATACAATATTTGATATAACTCATTAATGTCAACAACAGCTAATCATATCAATAAAGTACTAAGAAAGTAAGCCACACATTCAGAACTAATCTCAGAGATACCCTGAGATCATCCTACCTCATGTTCTATAAAATGGGATAAAATTTTGTTGCAAGGTCTTTTGAAGAAATTGAAGTGCCCTAAAGCAAATGATAGGATTCACACACCAAGGATTTTTTTTAAGCTTTTCATACATGCCTCACTTTATCTTGAGGCCAAATAGAATCCTGAGCCACATATAGCTTTATGCCAGATGATTATGTCAGTTTCTATTAATATGAGTAGATGTCACTGGTGGTATAACAAAGGACATTTGGAAGATTACTTTGAAATTACAAGACATAAAACAACTTTTCCCAATCTGCTGCCTTTTAGATGTGATGGAAATATGTTGAAATTGAAGCTTTTCACACATGAAAGGTGTCAGGTTATTAAATACAGTACCGTATTAGATATCTTTTTTATGATAATTGTCCTGATAGTAGGAACAAATATTCCCATTAAATACTGGACTAGTTAGATTTTTAGAAAGTTAATTTACAAAAAAGGGAGGATGAACTGACCCCATATAAGCTGATACATTGCAAGATCAATTGCTGTTACTTTTTTATCATTTCCACAAACGATGGTAAAATCCTTCTTTTGCATCAAGATGGGCATTACATTTTTGTGCATGCTATAGTTTTATAGTGCAATAGTATAAACTACAAATTCTTACCCTAGTAGCATTACTATTGTTTAAAATAATTTAAGATTACTGGACATTATTGAGGCGTATCGAAGTTAATCATTAAATGTCTAGCTCCCATCAGTCATTTTGGAATTAGAAATACGGATTATTTTCCATTTAGCAAAAAGAGTTTTGGATGATAATCCTGAATACTGTATTTTATTCTTTTTTAAAAAATAAAAGCAAAAATAAGGCTTTGCGTTATTTTCCACAGTTTATCACTTGAGAATAACCTTGTAAACTAAATCATAATAATTGGATCAGAATTGTAGAACACTTGAAAGTTGTTATTTCAAATGGAAGGCGGCCTTTATAATTTTGCATTTTCTAATATCAGTAGAGAGCTACTAGGGAGATGGCCTTTAAGTGCCTGCTGAGCTGCTCTTATTAAAAGTATTGCTATGCTACTGCAAAGAAACAACAATAGAGGGGATGTGTTGCTGTGGCACGCGTTAAGAGCACTGATCAAACCACATGAGATCCCATTTCGGGCATAATGTGCATCAGAGGGCAAAATTAGATTGAGAAGTAAATGGAGCCTAAAATTTCCATAGCTTTATCCGTCAAAAGGCTGTTTCATTGCATGGTTTTAATTCTCCTAGTTCTTCCATTCAATGCGTATAGCATGCTGGCTGCAGTACATTTCAGAAATAATGGGGTGAAAAAAGCCCAACTTTAATTTGGTGGTGCTGGTGAGGTGCATCAGGGCAGTTCAATACTGAAATGGAAGTAGATATGAAATAAACGGTATACATTGCACCTAAGCAGAAAATACTTTCTGAGTTATTAATATTTTATGCCTTTGTGGATGTTACTTGTTAAATGAAATTTTCATTTCATTCCTGATTGCAAAACTCTATAATGGACATAGCTTACTCTGTATAAAGCAAATATATCTTTGACAATTAAACTTATCCTTCATGGTAGGATTAGTTATTTGCTTTTAAGACTTGTTTTGTTTCAGTTTTCATTATGTCTCCAAAAAAAAAAATGAGAGTAGAAGCACTCTATAAATCCATATATTGTTATTGGGTTTTGTTTTTTGAGCTCTGAAAGTTAATTCCTGGTGTCAGTTCAAAACTAACACCGATTGCCAAGCAAAACACCCACGGCAAGGAAAGATTGCCTTCTGAAATGGTGCAAACCAATAGTTTGACATGGAGGATTTTTCCAGTGTAGAGACCAAGAGCTCTTTGTGTTCTTTGCGGTACAGGTAATCCTCAACTTATGACCATTGAGCCCAAAATGCATGCTGTTAAGTGAGAAACTTGTTAAGTGAGTTTTTGTTCCATTTTGCAACTTTTTTTGGCCATATTTGTCAAGTGAATCCCTGCATTGTTAAATTAGTAACATAGTTGTTAAGGGCTTCCTCATTGACTTTGCTTGTCAGAAGGTCGCACAAGAGGATCACATGACTCCAAGACACTGCAACCGTCATAAATGTGAGTCAGTTGTCAAGCATCCCAATGTAAATCATATGACCATGGGGATGCACCATAATTTATCACTTGTAGCTTATATGTACATTGAGAGCATATGTGCCGGAGACAAATTCCTTGTGTGAGTCCAATCACACTTGGCCAAGAAATAATTCTCTTCTCTTCTCTTCTCTTCTCTTCTCTTCTCTTCTCTTCTCTTCTCTTCTCTTCTCTTCTCTTCTCTTCTC